>JAIZAY010001521.1:0-14549 GCA_029531755.1 Holothuria leucospilota | reverse complement strand
TTTTTTTCTTTCCCTACCCTGTTTTAGTCAAAAACAAGTGTTACCTCACAGTTTTAGGCCAACGAAGGCAAATACTGGTCAGATGAGGGAGACAACTACCCGTATTATGTCCAAAAAACTGTAGGGGGACGTTTTTGGTGCAGTCCAGTGCGGGGGACCAAGTAAACCGGTCCGTTTTTTTTTTTGATGACTTTTGGTTGGTCAGGTCCAACCCAACGACTATGTGGTCCCCAGGGGCCGGAAAGTTGTGGCCGTGTACGTCCCACAAGCAGAAAACACTCGATCAACCCCGCCGGGCGGTGGGACCTGCTTGTGGCGGCAATCGGCACACGTCGCCCATCGTAATCGAAAATCTCAAGCGCCCTATCGGTGGGCCCGTCTTTGGAGATGGGCATTTTGCCCTCCGCCCACTGGATGCACAGGTTTGGGAGAGATGTGCCCCCATGTTGTTTTTTTGGGAAGTGTGGCTTTTGTGGCCCCCTCCTCTTGGGAGTGGTTTCAAGCTCTGGCTGATCGCCCCTCACGTTTATGTAACACCCTGGGCGGTTCATGTTGGGCACAGGCCAATAACTACGCCTTTGTGCACATGAGTATCTAGATGGGGGGTGTCGGGCGACGCAAAAGGTCAACCCCCCGGGAGGAAAGCTACAATGCAAATATCATGAGTTGTTCCCGCGGGACTCTATCTTCTCTCATTGTTTTTTTCGGCCCTCCCCATCGGAAAAGCTGGCCCTTGTTGGAGAGACCGGTGTAATATTGGTGTGTTAGGGAGAGGGGAAGCCCCTGTGGAACGTCCGTCCCCCCCCCCTGGACCGTCAGGGGGTGAGGACCGGAAGATTTAAGCTGAGGGTGGAGGCCGACTTCGTCCCGTTTTTGCCAAGGTCCGACGTTCGGCAGGTGTTTGGGGTTCCCACTTGTTTGTTTTTTTTCAGTGCGGGCCCGGGCCCGGGTTGATAGTTTAATTTTTTGTAAAATATTGGAAATTGCAAAGATAGCTTGCCCCCCCTACCGTGGGAAAATTTGGCTTTGGTTTTGGGGTGGGTTTTTTTGTACATCGGTTTTTTTTAGCCGACACCGGGGGGAACCAGTTTTTGTTGGGCTAGCAGCAATTGTAAACAGAACTTCTGTAAATAGTTTATCAGAGTTGTGATTTTTGTCCCGGTGAGCCAGGGTTGTTTAAGTTCTACTTTGTTTTCCTTCGTGCCCGTTTTTTCTACGTACGTAAAAGGCGTCCCTGGGTAGGAACTTTTTAACTGCATCCGGTTGTGGGGGCTTTGTTTTGTTAGGCCGTTGGGGGTAATGAAGGTTTACCCTTTACCACAACTGCCTCCGGGGCACTCTTGGGCAAGGTGCACCCTGTATTTAGTGCCCCTGTGCTTTTTACGTGTTGTTTTGGCCTTCGGGCGTGGGGTCGCCCTTTTTGGGCCGTGAACTCGCCTTTGGGCGTGGTGTTTTGCCTTAAGGTGGCGTGGTGGTTTTGCCCTCGGGCTTAAAGCGTTTGCCTTCGGCCGTGGTGTTTTTGCCGTTGGGTGTTGTGGGTTTGGAAATTTGTGCGTGTGTGGTCCTTTTGTGGAACGTTGTGTTGGGGTTGTTTGTGGGGTGGTTCCTGCTGGCGTGTTGTTTTTGTTTTTTTGGTGGTTGGTCGTGCCCCCGTTTTGGGGCAGTACTAAAGTCTCCAGTAGTTAACAAAGACTCTTTTTGTTTCCTTGGTTTGCAATGGTTAGGGTTGTGTTAGTCCCTGTTTTGACATTGTGTTTGTGAGGCCGTCAGGGTTTTTTTTTTTCCTTTGGGTTTTGGGAATTAATTCCTTTTAGTTTTTCAGTGGGCCCTTGTTTTTTCCTACGTACCTTTAAAAAAAGCCACATAACACATTAGTGGTTGATGTGTCGTTAATCCCCATCTAACTAACTAATCAAACACACAGGTGGGGGAAAGAGTTGTGCCCCATGTGGGTTTTTTTTTTTTTTTTGGCAGTGTGGGCTTTTGTGGCGCCCACCCTCTGGGAGTGGTTTTTGAAAGCCCCCTGGCCCTTTTAATTCGCCTTCACGTTTTGTTGTAACACCTGGGCGGTCAGCCAGGACTACGTCCTTTTGTGTATGGTTCCCCCTGTCACCCGCCGCCCATTGCAATTACCCAGTAGTTTCGCGGGGAATACTTAAAAAACCTTTGTTTTCGGCCTCACATAAATGCCTGCTTGTAGGGAGAGAACCGGTGGTATATTTGGGGTGGTTTAGGGGAGAGGGTAAGCCTGCGGACGTCGTCCTGGCGGCGTTGGTTGAGGACGGAAATGTAAGCTTGAGGGTGGAGGCCGACTTCGTTCCCGTTTTTGCCAGGTCGACGTTTTTCGGGTAGGTGGTTTGGGGTCCCTCACTTGTTTCAGTGCGGGCGGGCTGGGGGGTGGAATAGGTTTTTTAAATTTGGTAATTTTTATTTGATATTTGTAAAGTAGTCCCTACGTAATTGGCATTGTGTTTTTGGGTGGTTTTTGTACATGGGTTTACTGTTCAGCAGAAACTTTTTTGCGTTGCCTAGCTCCGTGTACGGGTGTTTCTGTGGGAATAGGTTCAAGGGTTGTGTTTTTTTGTGGGGTCCCCGGTGTGGGGTTTTCTCCTTTGTTTCTACGTTACGGTGAAAAGCACACTGCCAGTCTTGTGCGCTCGACCGGTTTGGTCCGTGGCTGCAGTGTAGATGTTTGTTGTGAATCACGACGGCGGAGCTCCCAGTTGGGTACCTGTTCTATGTTTTCCAAAAAAAGCCAGTCTAGAACGGGAACCACTGTCAGGTTGGGGTGTCCCCAGTGTAAGTTCCCCAAAGTTTGTCCCTTGGGGACGTTGTTAACTCCTTCGGTGAGGCAAGAACTCCTTCGGGAGTATTGTTTTTTTTTGGTTTTCCCACGCCCCTGGCTTCTTCGCCAGAAAAGAGTCAGGGGACTTTTTTTGGAAAAACAAGTTGTAGATTGTTTGTTGTTTCCTATCTGGTTAACATAGTCCTGTGTGGTGGGTGGGCTGGGAGTGTGGTGTATATTAGCCACAGAAAATTTTGTTTTGCTAGCTTAATGTAAGATAATTGTTAATAGTTCATGGTTGTGTTTTTGCCGGTCCGGTTGGGGTTTTTCTGTTTTGACAGTGTCCGTTTCTATGCACTTAAAAAGCACACACACAGACTGAATGGATTTATTACTGAATATATATACCTGGATATACATACTACGTATAGGCCTACCTGCTTTACCGAAAGTCACCACACATCTCTGAAGTAGAGATTTTTTGCCCAGTTTTGTTGTTTTTGTGTAAATAGTGTAAATGGTGTATATAGTGTACATACTGTAAATATAGCAAGTTGACTCCGCCCGGACCCCTCGTGGCAAGTGGACCCCGCCCCGGACCCCTCGTGGCCCCTTGGGGCAGTTTGTGATGATTGTTTGGTCTGATGTTTTGGTTTTTTGGTTGTTGTTGGGTGGTAATGGTTTGGTCTGGTGTCTTTCGTTGGCGTTATGTAGTAATATTGGTTTAGGGTGGCCGGGGGGCGGTTGGTTTGTGGGGTATTTGGGTTGTCAGTGTGTGTGTGGTTTTATTGTTGTAATGAACATAATTTTCTGTTTGATTTGGTGGTGTGTGGATAGTTTTGCCTTTATGTTCCTGTCCGATCCGGTTTGAGTTTTTGTTTTTGTTTGTATGTGCCGTTTCGATGCACTTAAAAAGCGCGAAGTAGAGAAAGTAACTTGTGGTGATTCTTCTAAAAGAAGAAAATTTCAAGATCCTACAACTTATAGCCCAGCAATTATCTTCAAGCCACAACCATTGGCCAGACTTCCGAATTTTCAGAATTGCTTCGAGGAGTTCACTGATCGAATTTTAACGTTACAACTTTGAGATTCTTTGAGCAAGGGAGCTTTTTAAGTGCATCGAAAGGGCACATACAAACAAAAAACAAAAAAACTCAAACCGGATCGGACAGGAACATAAACGCAAAACTATCCACACACCACCAAATCAAACAGAAAAGTATGTTCATTACAACAATAGAACCACACACACACTGACAACCCAATACCCCACAAACCAACCTCCCCCCGCCCACCCTAAACCAATATTACTACATACCGCCAACGAAAGACAACACCAGAACAAACCACCACCCAACAACAACCAAAAAAACCAAAACACCAGACCAAACAATCATCACAAACTGCCCCAAGGGGCCACGAGGGGTCCGGGGCGGGGTCCACCTGCCACGAGGGGTCCGGGGTGGAGTCAACTTGCTATATTTACAGTATGTACACTATATACACTATTTACACAAAAACAAAAAAACTGAACAAAACTGGGCCAAAAGTACAGGCGCACCTTGCCCAAGGGTGTCCCGGAGGCAGTTGTGGCAAAGGGTAACCTCATTATCCCCACGCTGTAATAAGCTCCACAACCGGATGCAGTTTAACGTCCTACCCATGTCTTTGAGCAAGGGGGTTTGCAAAGTTTGGCGTCAGCCTGAGGAACACATTGAAAAGAATTGATTTCGGAAGGAGAGAGGCCGTTAGACAGACTTCCCATGTCATCACTCATGAACTTGAAGGGTAAAGACAAGTTGAGGCACACCTGAGTTCAGTTCAGGTCTTCGACGAGAGCAGACGTGTTTTCGTCGAGCTCTCGTCGTTTTACCGTGCTCAACCTTATCACCGTGTGTTAGCTGTATCAGTTATTGCAATTGTGCATAAATCCTTATAGCGTGCTTGTGTTGTGGGGGCTTTTTACGTACGTAGAAACGGGCACGAAGAAACAAACTAGAACTTAAACCTGACCGGACAAAAACATAACTCTGAACTATTTACAGAATTCTGTACATTGCGCTAGCAAACAAAATGTCTATGCTAACTATGTACAAAACCACCCCAAACCCAAGCCAATCACGCAGGACCATTTGCTTGTGTTGTAGTTAATAAGTAGGTGTGGTCGTGCACATTTGTTTGCGACCGCGCCTTGTTTCTGTGTAGCTTGTGTTTTTCTTACTTCATCCTATTTTTCGTCCTTTGTAAAACTAGTTTGAGGTTTTTTTCTCCTTTCATTTCGTGGCCTCGAGCCACATAACTGGCACAGGAGTATCCCTGATCACGACGGCGGAGCTCCCAGGTGGGACCTATTCTATTCAGCCAGTCTAGAACGGGACCACTGTCAGGTGGTGTCAGTTAAGTCACTGTTTGTCCCTTGGGGACGTTGTTACTCCTTCGGGGAGCAGAACTCTTTCGGGAGTATTGTTTGGTTTTCGCCCCTGGCTCTTCGCCAGAGAGTCAGGGGACTTTTGGAAAAAAAAACATAACTGGGGCTATGCCCGGAAGTCGGGATAGCACAATTGTTAAGTTAGAGTTTACGTCCGGGGCGAGCGTTTCTCCCCCGCAGGCGTTTACTATGTTAAGGAACAATGGTGTGGAGGTAAAAGAAATAGAGATGTTGCAGCCGCTTGCGGCCCGCAACACGTACGACCTAAAGTTCAGGTCAGATGCTGCCCGAATTCAGGGTGTTTCGCGCCTTAAAGGGCTCAACGGGCTCACTGTCACCCCATATGATCGCTCTGTGGTGTGTGTTTGGTCTAGCGGTAGAGCATCCGCCTCTCACGCGGAAGGCCCGGGTTCGATTCCCAGGTCGAGTCATACCAAAGACTCTAAAAATGGAACCTACTGCCGTTGTGCGTGATGCTCCGCATAAACAATGGGGTAGGGAAAACAAGCCAGTGAGCCACAACTGGAAAAAAGGCCGTGGTCTTCTCGACTTGAACCAATAGGTTGGAAACTGGGACGTAAAACTCCATCTAACTAACTAACTAACGCTCTGTGGTGGTGACAGTTCTGTACCTGAACTTTGAGGTCGATCAAGGCCTGGTGGCGAGGGTTCTCAGTCAGTACGGGACTGTCTCCGATATGCGGTGGGTCACCTACAAGGAAGGTGAGCTGAAGGGCATCCTGAACGGAAAGAGAGTTCCGTATGGTACTGAAGAGGGAAATACCGTCCTTCCTCTTCATAGGGGGTTCCAAGGCTCATATAAGATACTTTGGGCAGCCCCGCACCTGTTTTAAGTGTTCAGAGGAGGGGCACGAAGCCAAGTCGTGTCCCAACAGGCGTTGTGGCAAGTGCCTGCAGGTGGGGCACGAAAAGGCCGAGTGTCCCAACGAGGTGCGGTGTAAACTATTTGGGGAGGAGGGACATGTCTCTGGTGCCTGCCCCACATCGTACTCTGCACGTGCTAGTGCAGATGTGGAGCAGGCAGGTGAGCCCTCGCAGTCAGGCCCAGAGTACTCCACTCAAGAGTTGGAGGAGGCTGCACAACAGGTAGAGCAGGATTTTCTCACCTCCTCCAAACAGTGTGAGGAGGGCCCCGGGTCCCCTGAGACAGGCTCTCCATCATCATCCTCACCGCCACCCGTGGAGGCTGACGCGATGACAGTGCAGGAGGACCTTCAGATCTCTTCGGAAAATGAATCTGTTTCTGCCATGTCAGATGATGGAGAGTCTGCCTCAGAGCCTCCTGCAAAGGATCCACCATCAGGGGAGGGCTGGTTTGATTTTTGTGAGGGGTTCGACTCGGAATCCCCACTGAAGAGGTCGGCCTCAGGCGAGGTGTCTGACCGACCCACCCCGAGTCCACGTAGTAATAAAAAGGCTATGGCCCAGGTAGATGATACGTAACAGTTTAAAGCCAGGTACGAAGGGTGGCGAACATTAAAGCCGACCTTCTCATCAGATATAGAGTGGTGGGATGTCGTAAAGTCCCGCATCAAACAGTTTACAGTTGAATACTGTGTAGCAAGAGCTCGTCGAAGAAGGGAGGAGTTCCTCTCGCTATGCTCTAGGGAGAGGAACGGGGACTCCTCCGCACTTCACGGAATCCAGCAGTATCTCGATCAGAAATTGCACGGGGCCCGCGTTCGTGCTCGCGTGCATTGCGTGGAGGCGGAGGAAAAGCCAACTATCAAATTCTACCGGGACGTCACAAAGTATGCCATCGATCGCCGCATAAAGGCAGTCCGTGACGTCCACGGTACGGTACAGAAGGACCCTCTCGACATCGTGGAGGTATTTAAGACCGTCTATGAACAGCTTTATACGCAGGCAGATGTCGATGAGGGCCTTCATCAGTCCCTGCTAGATAATATTGACAAGAGCCCCTCTAAAGAGCAGAATGACGGACTTGGTTCTCCCCTGACTGTCGACGAGCTCTGGAAGGCGGTGGCGAAGATGAAAGGCGGAAAGGCGCCTGGGTCCGACGGTATCCCAGTGGAATTTTACAAACGCTTCTGGGGTACCGTCGGACACGATCTCCGTGATGTATTCGCCTCTGCCTTCCTTGCTGGCTCATTGAGTCCCTCGCAGCGCACAGGCGTTATAACATTGTTACCAAAGTCTGGAGACCCCCTAGAACCGAAAAACAAGCGACCAATTACCTTGTTAAATGTAGACTACAAGATTCTGGCGAAAGCCCTTTGTAACAGGCTAGGCACGGTCATGCCGGATGTTGTGGGTTTGTTCCAGACATGTGCGGTGCGGGGACACAGTATTCAGCAGAACCTCTGGTTGATGCGGGACTTAGTTGAATATGTGATGGACCGTGATCTTCCATGTACGCTTGTCTCCCTCGATCAGGAGAAGGCCTTCGACATGGTTGATCACGGATTCCTCTTTAAAATCCTGAAGAAGTTTAGTTTGAATCCAGTTTTTGTTAAATGGACCTCTTTACTGTATAAGTGTGTATAGTCGGGTTATCGTTAATGGCCTACCGTCGGATCCCTTCAGAGTTCAACGCGGGGTACGGCAGGGGTGTCCCGTGTCACCTCTACTCTATGTATTGTTTAGTGAATCCCTTGCAAGAGCCTTCCAAGTTGAACCTTTGTTTCGACCTTTTCACATACCCGGTGGAGCTGAAGTTAAGTGCCTCCAGTATGCTGACGACGTCACCTGCGTAGTCTCCGACCTAGCTTCCTTCAGAGCCCTTACTGGCACGCTGTCTACCTTTCAAAGAGCGACAGGTGCCACACTGAACCCCACCAAGACCAAAGGACTCCGTCTAGGTAAGTGGCGGTCGAAACAACTGCCCTTCGCGGCATCATGGGTGGACGACGCCATGAAAATCAATGGCATATGGTTTGGTTACGGTTCACCCGAGTCACTTACCTGGAATGAGAAAGTGGACCTGGTGGAAGCTAGGTTGAAGGACTTCGGCGATCGCTACATTAGTCTGTTGGGGAAGGTAACAATTATCAATCGTTTCGTTTACCCTCTCTTGTGGTATCCGGGCACTGTTCTGGCCGCTCCAGAGGGTGTCCTGGTGCGACTCGAGAGGGCCGTGTTTAGGTTTCTTTGGTCAGGGAAAACGGAGCTGGTCAGAAGAAAAGTGGTGTACCAGGTTCCTAGGCAGGGGGGGATTGGGCCTCGTGCACTTTCCTTCAAAGCTCCGTTTTCTCCTGACCAAATGTGTTTTTAGTGCCGTCGACAGTCAGATGCCGTTTGCCTACTTTGTTCGTTATTGGGGTGGATTATCATTCCGTTGGTTCTTGCCTACCCTGTTTAGCAACAGTGTACCTCACAGCTGGAGGCCCACGAAGGCATACTGTCAGATGAGGGACGCTTTCCGTATCATGTCAACTGTTGGGGACGTTTCGCAGTCCAGTGCGGGGGACCTGTACCGGTCCATTTTTGATGACTTGGTTGGTCAGGTCCAACCCAACGACTATGCGTCAGGGCCGGAAGTGTGGCGTGTAGTCCACAGCAGGTCACTCGATCACCGCCGGCGTGACCTGCTGTGGCGGATTGCACACGATGCCATCGTACCGAATCTCAAGCGCCTTCGGTGGGCGTCTTGGAGATGGCATTTGCCCCCGCACTGGATGCACAAGGTGGGAGAGTGTGCCCCATGTTTTTTTTGGCAGTGTGGCTTTGTGGCCCTCCTGTGGGAGTGGTTTCAAGTCCTGGCTGATCGCCTCACGTTTTTGCAACACCTGGGCGGTCAGCCAGGACTACGCTTTGTATGGTCTGTCACCCCCGCCATGCAATACAAGTGTTCGCGGGATACTTACCTTTGTTTCGGCCTCCATAAAGCTGGCCTTATGGAGAGACCGGTGTAATATTGTATTTAGGGGAGAGGGGAGGCCCGCGGACGTCCTCCTGGCGTCGGTGTGGACAGAGATTAAGCTCAGGGTGGAGGCTGACTTCGTTCGTTTGCCAGGGACGACGTTCGGCAGGCGGTGGGGTCCACTCGTTTCGGTAAGGGCGGGCCGGGTGACGGTGAACCTGTAAATATTGTGTTGCTTCCATTAGTTTTTCCTTTGTTAATAGTCCTGTGTGGTGGGTGGGCTGGGGGTGATTGTACATGTTAGCCACAGAATTTTTCGTTTGCCAGCTTCATGTAAAATAGTTTTGTAAATAGTTCACAGTTGCGTTTTTGCCGGTCCGGTTTTGGGTCTTTCTGTTTGACAAGTGTCCGTTCTATGCACTTAAAAAGCACAGTTATCACAGACATTTTGTTTGCTAGCGCAATATTCAGAATTCTGTAAATAGTTCAGAGTTATGTTTTTGTCCGGTCAGGTTTAAGTTCTACTTTGTTTCCTCGTGCCCGTTTCTACGTACGTAAAAAGCTCAAAAATTTACTACACTTTACCATGGTAAATTTACTACACATTTACCATGGTAAAACCATAGTAAACTGTAGTAAATTTACCATGGTATACAATGGTATTTTGGCCCATGTGACGTTGTAAACTATAGTTTACCATGGTAAATTTACATCATTTTACCACGATTTTACCCTTTTTTTACCCTCTTTTACTACAATTTTACTATACCTCCAACTGTTCATTTAAATATGTGTTATTTTACTATGAAAAACTGCCAATTTACTATGCTTTACTTCATTTTTACCATGGAAATACCATGGTTTTACCTTCATTTTACCATAGATTTCCCATGGAAATACCATGGTTTTACCTTCATTTTACCATAGATTTCCCATCCAATACCACAGTTCTACCCTCCTTTAATTTGTTTTTACCACACTTTTACCATGAAAACACCATGTTTTTACTGCCATTTTACTATAAATTACCACAATTTTACCCTTCTTTACTTTCGTTTTACCAGTTTTACCATTGAAATACCACGTTCTATCCCCATTTTACAGTACCATTGGCTTTCTGTTATACCATTGGTTTTCCATCCAAATACTACTAGCAACTTCAGGGCATACACAGCAGAAGTAAACTTACTTAGTGAATCCGGCATACATAGAAAATGACAAGTGTTTAAAAAGTGACTTAAATGCGTGTTTTGTTTCTCATGCAGTCCCTGCACTGTATTTTATTGACAACTTCAAGCATTTTAAAAATGATATAACATGAAATATACACCAATAATCTTGTACAGAAATCTCATACACCAATTATTTTGTGCAGTACAATTGTGAAAATGATAACAATTGATGACCAGTTGCAAAAGATGAACTTTCAGGATGGTAAGCATGTGGGCAATAATATTTTATACACTTGTATTGAATGAGGTTGCTTAGGTGGGCATGTACAACACAGATGACATGAGAATCATGTTGAAATATAAGCTTTAAAGGGTGCAGGGATTCCGCCAGAAACTCAAAAAGGGGGTTATTACCACTAAACCCTGAATCCATATTGATGCTACCATTGGCTACTAAGTTACAAGTGGGTTCATGGGGTCAAAGCTTGCTTCAAGGCCCCATAAGGTGCAATTTGAAGGGTTTTGATCGCCATTTATTTAAGATCAGACATTGCTACAAAAGTTTCCTTTTCTTAAGAAACCAAGATATTGACAATTCTTTACATTTTTATGGAAATGAAAAGGGGGGATTTTCTGGAAAGAGGGGACAAATCCCCCTTTCCCTTTGACGGAAACCCTGGCCGGGGGTGTAATCTCTCGTGACCCTATTTTGGCCTTTTTGAAACACATGTGTTCATGCAGTCTTATAATGTGCACCATGGAAAATCCCCCTCGTCAATGAACCGTTGTCATATACGTCTGACTATAATTGCTTCACTGTCAATGTAATACACATTTTCATAAATATGGGAAGACATAGAAAGAAATCGAAGTAAGATATCTAGCTTACACAGTGAAGATGAAGACTTGGCTGAGTAAGATGGGTGAACAAGTGTGCGTGTTAATTATACTAGGCATATGCACATGGCTTTCAAGTTTTTTTTTTTTTCAAAAACAAAAGGTTACCCCCGAATGAAAGACTTACTTTTTACTTGAAAGTTGCATTCGACTGGGCCCTGGGTAGCTCGAGTACACCGGATAACTCCCGTGCGGGTTGGGACCAATATTTGGACAGTTTGGCCTGAAAAAAGATAAACATCTCCCGAGGCTCCCCGTGCCCGTGAATTTAAGGTCACACTTTTTTACAATTTTGCGAAACAATGGGGAAGAATATTAATAATTACAATGTTATGATTGGGAACTAGTATTCACTGTAAATAAACTGTGTGATACAACAACACCCGCTTGGGTGCCGGCCTAACTTACACGACTGTTTTGCTTACCAATGTATTTGGTGTTTTTAACTCCCCAGTTTCCCATTGCTTTCTTTTTGTATTTTTTCGTGGGACGTAATCATTACACCTATTCTGCCCAGTGGGGTCCTGGGGTAGGACTTTAATAAAACTGCCCATTCCCGGTTTGTGGAAGTGTTTGTTTTAAACCGTGGGAGTAATGAGGGTTTTACCCTGTTGCCACAACTGGCCTCCGGGGCCACCCTTGGGCGAAGGTTGGACACTGAATTTGCCCCGGTGCTTTTTTTTTTTAAAGGTGCTTGTTTCCTTTGGCGCGTAGTGGTTGCCTTTCGGGCCGTGGGGTTGTGGTTTTTGTTGCCTTCGGGCCCTTTAGTGTGTGCCCTTCGGGCGTGGGTGTTGCCTTCGGGCGTGGTGTTTTTGTTTTTTGCCTTCGGGCTTAGTGTTTTTGCCCTTCGGGCGTGGGGTGGTTTTTTTTTTGCCTTCGGGCCTTAGTGTTTTGCCTTTCGGGCGTGGTTGTTGCCCTTCCGGGCGTTGTGGGGTGCCCTTTCGGGCCGTGGGGTTGATGGCCCCCCTTCGGGCGTGATTGAATTGCCTTCGGGCGTGGTTTTGTTGGTCGCCTTCGGGCTTGGTGTGGCCAGTCGGGCGTGGTGTTTGTCTTTGGTGTGTTGTGGTTGGATTGGGGTGTGTGGTCTTTTGTGGGGCCTTTGTTTGTTTAAGTGTTACCGGGGGGAGGTTGGTCTGTGGGGTCCCTTTTTTGGGTTTGGTTCCGTTGTTGTGTGTGTGGGTTTTCCTATTGTTGGTAATGAACCCATAAATTTTTCTGTTTGATTTGGGTGGTGTTGTGTGGATAGTTTTTTGCCTTTATGTTTCCTGGTCCGATCCTGTTTGAAGGTTTTTGTTTTGTTTTTTTGTTTTGGATTATGTGCCGTTTCAATGCACGGTAAAAAGCTCTTGCCAGTGTACTTTCAACTGTAAGTCCGAGTCCCCCTATGGCCGCGGTTCCGCATATAAAGCATACTGTAAACGTAAGGCGTTAACTTACACAAACTAAATAGTTGGTACATATACTGTAACTGCAGCGGGCCAAATTAGCTAGCGAGCATAAGCACGTGGTTCTCAAATGACCATAGAATGAAGACCACGAAAGTGAACTCATTTTGTGATGGATCGAATTACATGGAAACTCACATTTGTTATAAAAAAAAAACAAGCTCGACTGGATTTTTAATTGGATTAACGTTTTTAGGTTGGAACTAACTGAAACGGTGAGCATGCATAGTCCAACCTGAAAGTTAGTTATATATAAGGCACAACTTAAGCTCGGACGTTTTACGGTATAGCCTAAGTACTTTAGTAGTAGATTATAGTCTTGCATGTCATATAGCCTAGGGCCTTATATATATCGTATATGACATGCATAACTCACGGTGGGATTTGTTGGATAGCCCACATGTAAATTTGAACTGAAGCACAGACCCGGCACCTCCCTAGGGCAAAATAATCGAAGGCAGTCAGGCCTAAATAGTAAATAACGGCTCAGCTCTAATTTAGTAATCCGTGCCCAACGGATCTCTTGGGCCTTTCTGTGGGCTGAAGGCGTAAGGTGGTTTAATGTTAGAGCCCGATCATAGGTGCCAGACTATGACCCTCACTCGGTAATAGGCTAAGGCCTAGGCCTAATCAAGGCCCAGCATAGGCTAGCCTTTCAGTACATGAACTGCAAAGCCCTTTTCCCCCACCCGGAAAGAATGAAAATAGTGAAGTCTAATTTTAGCCCTATTTGCAGACTTGTTGAAATGGTTTACTGCGTTTCGATAAGTGAAGGGTCTACGAGTCTACGGAACGACTCATTAGGCTTCCTAAGTCCACTGTTGGACTCATTTTCAACCCTCAATAACGTTAGTTAGTAACTATGGGTGTTAATGTTTAAGGGTTTCAATACAGACCTAAGTGCGTTAAAAACTTAAAGACAGACTGTCAGCCCCCCAAAGTATATTGTTAGTGTATGTATATCAAAATTTTTTTTTCGCAGTTGGTGACCTGCTCTTTGATTTACATCAAAGTGTTTGGAAAATTTGAAAAGATGCAGAGTATCTCACATTCCACACAAGGCAGAGAGAGTACTTTTTATTACATTGTTATAGCCTTGTATGCTACCAGGAACATGGCCTTAAGCAATGAAACAGGGTTTTTTATGTTTCTTTGGACCCGGGGCACAAGGAAGAGCCTCATACAGTTATGGGAGGAGCTAGAAGATGCATAGTTGGGAGAATTGGAACTGTCTGGGATCATGAAAATTCCCCTTTAAGTCCTCAGCATTTTCACAGGTGGTGGTTTTACTATAGCCATAGGCTAGTAACGTAGGCCTTGCCAATCATTTAGGTAACTTTTCTCAGCAATGCAAATGTTTGTCAAAGATTTAATGATGAAGAACTTAAAGTGGACCTAAAGTCTAGAATTACAAGAATATATGAGGTTGAAAAATGAATTCCATTCATTCAACTCCCATTTTCATAGCTTATTCCGTTGCTGAAATATAAAATGTTGAAATTTATTCACTTAATTTGAAAATGTCTATTGCGCAATAATTTGTGATGCCCTTCTTGTACAACTCACATTACCTGCTTTTGTTTCCTAATGAAATTAATTTGGTTTATATGACCTTGGAAACATTTACTGTTCACGTTGCATAGCAATGTTGTAGGGTAGAGGGCTTTTAAAAGCCAAGTGCACCCTATGATAGTAGAAAGAGTGAATCACGTTTTTGGCACCAGGTGTGCAGTGGCTTTTCGAAAACACAAGAAAAACAAATGAACTGTAATTTGAGTAGTACAAGAATGGACATCAAAAATTATTGCGCAAATCTACAATTTTCAAATAGAGTGAATAAAGCTTCAACATTTTATATTTCAGCATGGAGTATGTCCTGTGAAGATGGATTGGACGCATATGGATGCATTTTTCAAACTTTGTAACATATATTTTTTGAAATTTTTTAGACTTTTAGGTACACATTTAAATTTTTACA
>JAIZAY010001635.1:0-13883 GCA_029531755.1 Holothuria leucospilota | reverse complement strand
AGCAGCCCGCCCGCCCAACACGTACGTCTGCTGGTTTAGTTGGAGGTCAGCCAGGCTAATGGGGAAATCCCGCGAATTCCTTACCGGTACATTTCCCGCGTACCGCTAAGGAAGCGAGGGTGAGTATGTATGTATGTATGTATGTATGTATGTATGTATGTATGTGTGTATGTATGTGTGTATGGGTGTATGTATGTATGTATGTATGTATGTATGTATGTATGTATGTATGTATGTATGTATGTATGTATGTATGTATGTATGTATGTATGTATGTATGTATGTATGTATGTATGTGTGTAATAGCTCGGACTTTTTGTTTAGGGACCAGAGGTCCGGTCTCAAAAGGATGAAGTACTTCTCTGCAAGGCATAAGTTGCAACGCTTAGTTGCTGGGTTGTAAGGGGCGGCCCTTGCATTGATGGATCACTTAATTGTGAACTCTTTGTTTCCTTTCTTTAGCTCCCAAATATGTTTGCTTAGGTTTTGTGGTTGTTGTATCTCTATTTGAATTCATTAAGCAAGTGCTTCCCCAAAGAACATCCGCTCTACAAAATATGCAATAGAAGCACAATAAAAATATCAAATAGTTGCATGCCTAATATTAAAACCATAATCCAGGGCGACAATAAAAGGAAGTTAAACAAGTGGAAAGCTGATAAGGATCCCAGCAGCACAGACAATAAAAAATGTAATTGCAGATCAGCAAGTGACTGTCCACTAAATGGAGCGTGCCTGCAACGAGGAGTCATTTACCGAGCAGAAGTTATAAGCGACAACAAAGCAGAGTTATACATTGGGCTTACAACTAATGAATGGGATACAACAACCACAAAACCTCATATAACAACGAAAGCAAGAAAAACACAACTGAACTAAGCAAACATATTTGGGAGCTAAAGAAAGGAAACAAAGAGTTCACAATTCAGTGGCACATCATTGCAAGGGCCGTCCCTTACAACCCAGCAACTAAGCGCTGCAACTTATGCCTTGCAGAGAAGTACTTCATCCTTTTGAGACCAGACCTCTGTTCCCTAAACAAAAGGTCCGAGCTATTATCTAAGTGCAGACACCAGAACAGATACCTCCTGAATGCAGTAACTTGAGAACACGAACGTTTCTCTTCGCTGGGCTTGTAAAGTAGCTTAGTCTCCTATATAACACTGATGATTGCACACCTTGTGTATGAAACAGTCTGTATGCGTGTATAGGAATATGTGTCCTAGATTTTAATAATAGTTTAGCTCTTCTATATTAGGATCGAGCACTCTGGGTAGAATATCTCAACCGTTCACTATATATATATATATATATATATATATATATATATATATATATATATATATATATATATATAATAACATTAATTTAAGATCTAGCCTTGCTACTTAAAGTTTCACACACTACAATGATCCTCATGTGAGCTCCCAAGTCTAGAAAAAAATCACTTTTCGTTGAATTCACCGCTTTTTCTTGCCACGGTTCATTAATCCTCTATGCCTACATTTAGATACCGGTTCATTACTTTTGTTAAGAAGGCTTTCTTTTCTTGAATGAGCGGGGTTTTTTTTAGCAGCATGCTTCCTTAGGATGATGACTAAGTCTCATTGATGGTGTCTTTATATATAGTTTGTTATTCAGTCCCCAAAGTCTACCAACTTTTGATCACCAACGTAATAACTGAAACAATTAATAACATATCCTATTCGAATAAACCTTGCTACTAAATAGATAAACTTAACTTTTATATGAATTTCAGACATAAATTAAGAAGACCATGCCTGCGCTAGCAAAATAACACCAAAACGTAGATTAAATTAACATATCTGAAAGTTCAGTTCATATGTAAAATGTATCCATCGAATCATTTGATGTTGTAATCCAGAATGAAATTGAGAATAAGAATAAGAATAAGAAAGTACCTTGTGTCAATCTGAGCCAAAATACTGCTAGATCAGTAGACAAAGTGTCCTGTCTCTGCTAGCCCCCTTAGCCTATAGTCAGATTTCTCATCTTATTTTTCTTATTAGCCCATAAACATCTGTTCAGCTTTTTCTGCTGGAACCTCTAATGATTTGAATTACGAACGCGCTTGAAATTATAGCGGTGTTCGGGCGCGCTTTAAATTTAACGAAATCGAGCGCTCGTCGAAAGACGTCACACGCCTGGATCTGGATCTGGATCTGGAAAAATACTGCACAACACTCCTGGTGGAGTCAAACGTGCAGGGTTGGGTGTGCGCATGAAGTTAGTCGTCCCGTCTGAGAATCCTCAAGGCTGCGCTCTTGAACTGCTTGGGGTCCTCGAGATCTGTTATGTTCTGGGGGAGAAGGTTCCAGTCCCTGACGGTCCGAGGAAAAAAACTGTATTTGTAGCAGTCCTTATTGGTTGGTATATGTAAAAAGCTATTTGAATGATGATGCCTATAAGGCCGCCGGACCGGTTGAAGGTTGTTCATTGGCAAGGCTAGGAGACCCAATCTGGCTTTGTGAAAAATTGCTAGCCTGTTGACAGTACGCCTGACTTTAAGGCTATCCCACCCTAGATCTTTTAACATTTCAGTCACGCTACTATGGGGGGAATAGTCATTACAGACAAACCTAGCAGCCCTACGTTGAATTTGCTCAACCTTATTGGATAGGGAAACGGTGTAGGGATCCCAAACGGAAGATGAATACTCCAATAAAGGCCTGACAAGAGTAAGGTAGGCATTAGCTTTAACACTCCTAGGACAGGAGTATAGATTCCTTCTGATAAACGCCAGAGACCTGTTTGCAGACGAAGTGATATGGTTAATATGTCTATTCCAGGTAAGATTGTTTGAAATGTCAACACCTAGGTATGTATGAGAGGCAGTGGACTCAAGGATATCTTTGTCTAGAGTATAATTAAAAAGCTTGGGATTCCTTGAGTGAGTAATCCTCATAGAAAAGCACTTTTTGGTGTTAAAGTGCATTTGCCACTTATTTTGCCACTCAGAAAGGGTGTTTAAATCCTTTTGGAGTTGAACCTGGTCAAGGTTATTCTTTATCTGTCTATAAATAACACAATCGTCAGCAAAAAGTCTGACTTCAGAAGAGATATTATCAGGCAGGTCATTGATATAGACTAAAAATAAGAGAGGACCTAAAACAGTACCTTGGGGGACACCAGAGATGACATCCACCCAATCAGAGAAATCACCACCCACCACAACCCTCTGCTTGCGTAACTTAAGGAAGTTAGAAATCCAAATAAGAGTATGACCTTTAATGCCATAAATCTGTAACTTACAAAGCAAAAGGTTATGAGGGACCGTATCAAAAGCCTTAGAGAAATCCATAATTATCATATCAGTCTGGGATCTATGGTCTAAAGATTGCACCAGATCATTGGTTGTTAAGATCAGTTGTGATTCACAAGAATGGCGTTGTGTAAAGCCATGCTGCCTGTTTGTGATAACTGAGTAGTTATCAAAGTGACCCATAATTTGAGAGTGTATAATGTGCTCAAGGACTTTGCAGCAAATTGAAGTAAGAGAGACCGGTCTATAGTTTGAAGCGAGGGAACGGTCACCTTTTTTAAAGACTGGACTAATATTGGCACATAGCCAAGAGGATGGTAAAACACCACACCAGTGTCCAGTGATTTCTGAAAAATAGAACAGAGGGCAGGGGCGACCTCCTCGGCAGCCAGTTTCAAGATATGAGCAGGTATACCATCAGGACCTGGGGCTTTGTTTGGGTTCAGCTCTTTAAGCAGTTTGACAACACCCTCTAAAGAAACCTCAATATCAGGCATGGTAGGTATGGTGTTTGAGTCAACTTGAGGCAAGATGTCATTCTCACGCGTAAAAACCTTTTTGAATTGCTCATTTAAGATGTTAGCCTTCTGAGTGTTCTCCGAAACAAGTATCCCATCAGATTTTAAGGAAGGGATACCAACACTATCACATCTAAGATTTTTAATGAAAGACCAGAAACGTTTGGGTGAATCGGTGCACACTGTATTAACATAGTTTCTGTAAGCAGTTCTTGTTGTTTTGTGAGTTAATTTGCGTTGGGTTTTGAAATTTTCAAAGGAGGATGGAGTACGCGTTTTACGCCAAGTGTTATAGGCCCTTTGCTTCCTATTCAATAGACGTTTTATATTCTTATCAATCCAGAGGGTTTGGTTCCTCTTTCTGACAATACGAGATGGAACATACGTATCCATGACCTCTTTGATTTTTCCCTCAAGTGCAGAGTACATAGTCTGTACAGAGCACTCTTGTTTAGTCAAGTTTGCACTGAACTCAGAAAGCTCAGATTTGATGCCATGAATGTCAGCTTTGTGAAAACTATAAACCTTCCTAGGCCTTTGCTTAGATATTTTGGGCCTAGTACTTATCATAACCATGGGAATGCCGTCATGGTCAGAAATGCCGGGTATCAGGGTAGACCTATCAACTAGAGTAGGATTTGTTGTCAAGAAAATATCTAGGATGTTATTAACTCTAGTATGCTCACTAACCATTTGGTCAAGGCCAAATTCATTGCATATGTCAAGCATACATTTAGATAAGTCAAGATACTGTGAGCCAGGTTGGACAGATCTAGTGGACCAATCGATATCAGGAAGATTGAAGTCTCCTGCTAGATAGATCTGCCCATTCTTGTTCTTACTTGCACTTCTGAGGGAAGCACGTGGCTGGTCAAGGTAGTCTGTTGAGTTACCGTATTTGTGGGAACGGTAAAAAGACCCTATTAAAATTTGCTTGGCCCCTTGGATTTCAAGGGAAACCCAGACTACCTCACAATCCGAATCAAGGTCAGGTCTATAAGTAGCAAGGAGGTCGTTCTTCGTAGCAATCAAGAAGCCCCCTTTAGACTGACCGTAATTTCTGTCTTTTCTAAAAACAGTATAATTACTGGGAAACAGTTCATTACTAGTGACAGAGCCATCTAAGTGAGTTTCTGTACCTATAATTACATCGGGGTTACTTTCATCAATGCAGGCATTTAAGTCTGCCACCTTATTTCGTAAGCCTTGAAAATTAATGACAAGGACTTTCAAATTACTCCTAATCGGTTTAGAATGAGGTCTACGTTCTGGTTGAGATTTGTTGGAAGCTGGAGAAGACGTCAACAGTGGCGAAATGGGGGGATCACTAGTAATACTATGAGCATCAGGCGAAAGGCATGCAAAGCTATTAGATAAAACTGGGTCAGAATTGCTAAAGAGAGAACTAGAAAAGTTTGGGATACCACATTGACAGCAAATCCAGGAAGCATTACTATTAGCTGCTATGCCCTGGTAAACGGCAGAGTTCATACTCATACAGTTAATATGATACCAGCCTTGGCACTGGTCACAACAGACAGCCCGTTGGCCCCATTTGGCTGCTTTGCCACACAAGACACATGGAAACTTAGGTGTGTATGAGCCAGGGTTGGGGTGCAGGTCCCCAGAAAGCATAATGACCAAGATTGACAAATACGACACAGTAAGCTTAAGAGGCCGAGTGCCTGGAGGGGAAGGTAGACCGAGCTTATATTGATGATGACTAGCCAACAGGGCAGTTAGGCTAGGTATGTGTTCGGCATAATTAAAAGGGACTGTATGTAGGTTTGTAATACCCCGGGGCTCACACTTAGATACAACATTATTAATAAAGCTAGAGTATTCATTATTGAGGGGAAGCCCAAAAATATTAGGGAAGAAACGAAGACCAAAACCGGACAAAAGGAAGAGTATGAATAGCAATCCACCATCCCCCATAATTACTAATCAGCAGGATAAGCTGGGCACACCTACAATGCCAATACTCACGACAACCGACCATTGACCACGCAACAATGACAGGAATTTGTCCTTGTATGAAACGCTAACAAGTAACAGGTGTTGGTTGACGAGGTACAGTGTACTGTTGGCGAGCACAAAAGTGGTAGGCTACAATGAGGTTAGCCTAAGTTCCAAGTAACCAACCAAAAATTTCCACCACAAAAATATCCAAAATTTAGTCCAAAACCGGTAAGTTGAGATATCCACCGTGATGTGAATGTGGAATACTACTAGAAATACTGTCAATATATAACTACTGTATAACTGAGTAAAACATAATAAAAACAGCAGAAAATCCCCACAGGTGAGAGCGAACGATGTTCACTACACGAGCATGCGCACACACGAGCATGCACCCCCACCACGTCATAAAGAATTCGTAGTATTTAGACGCGCTCACAGTGATGATCGCAAGTTTCTCCTCCAGGCATTAACTGCACTGCGCAGTTGTCTTTTTCTTGGTGCTCGCGTGTTTAAGAATTGCCCATTCGATAGAGAAATCTTGCTTCTCTCTGAGTTCCCAGACAAACTTTGACAGCTCGGTTTCATTCGCGTAAGCTTTATTCCGGAATGACTTTGTGTGATTGTTATATCTCATTCTGAATGGGCCACTGCACATGCAGTTGTATGAATGACTGGTGTTTCTTTGATGGACCTCTTCCCTGTACACTATGTCCGATGTCAAACATTTGCCTTTTACAGGACACTCATAGGGTTTCCTACATTGCATTCTTTCAGGGGGGCTATGGGTAGTCGAATTTTCAAGGACTTTTGAGTTATGCGTAGCAATAATGGATTGCAAGTTACCCATGTAGCTGTAGCTGATTTTGACATAGTACCGATCAAATATTTTATATAACCGGTGTAATGGGGGGGGGGAGTGCTTGTCCAACAGCTTCAAGGAATTACCCCCACATTGTTCTTAACATTTTTGCTGAAGGGTGCGTTAAACCAACTGACATTTCGTTGTCGGCGGCGTTTCTTTTTTCTTTTTCTTTTTTTTTTTTTCGGGCTGTTGCTGCGTGGTTTGTTCATATGTAAGGCCCTCCCTTCAGCAAAAGAGTGTTTTGAAAGGTGTGGTTATTTTGTCGTATTTTGCTACTATGGTGGACTGTTTAACCGTATGTATGTGAGCCATTCTGGTACCCTCTGTAGTCGCTTGAAGTGACAATGAACTAAGTAGTAATATGCTACACTGCAGTTTGACTGAATACGTGTAATTGGACTAACTAAACGGCATCCGTCACCTATACGCCAGAAGGAAAAAGGCTGATATTCATTCGACTGATAAGCCCAGATAGTATACTTGGGAAAATACTTGCGATTGGAATGCATTCATCCTCTAGAGGTCAAAAACGTCACAGTTGTGGAGCTGAATCTTCTAGATTCTATCTTGTGCGTGGGACCGTCGTGAGTCATCTTTAGCTAGAAGCCTCGCGGGAAAACCTACAGTCGCAAGCTACTTCCGGTTTCAGGAATCGCGATCAATCCCAGCCGAGACCGAAAAAACACCGAAACAAGATAAACCAAGCTAAGTCAGTTTAAGTAAGTTGTATTAAGTAAGTTATTTAATAGGGTTAAGCGATTTAAGAGTTTTTTTCGCTTGGGTATAATGTTAAAACAAATGTGTGTTAATAAAAAGTTGGGTATTTTGTCAATTGAACTTTAGTGTTGTGAGTCCTATTTGCTGCTCAGCCCAGGCTTTTGTCTTATTTTTTATCTTTATGCTCAATATTGACTTTTGGTGATGGTTGCAAGTGCCCCTACTGTGAGTTTAAAGCAGAAACAGACGGATACATGCAAAAGAAATTAATTTAATATGCAGCTTGCAGAACATGTTGAGGCAGCAATGCACAACACATGTCAGTCATAACATTAATGTGAAGTTTGTATCAAAAGTCGAAAACAAAAAAGAAAGGGTAAAGCACATTAATATTTAACATGACATTGTCACTTGTAACTCAAACGTGAAAACACCGGTCTCCATCATGAGAGCACCCAGCATGGATCCAGAGGGGAGGGGGGTTCTGGCTCCAGCTCCTGCGTCTCCAGCACCACTGCCTTTTTGGAGACTGTCTAATAGCTGCTGTACAATATTATAAATTTTGTTTTGATTGACACATGACGGGGAAAATACCATTTAAGTGTCTAGATTTCAAGTTTTTCCATAGACCCCTGTCCCCTTTCCATCAAGGGTTCGTACATGTTTTGCCCTCATGGAGTTAGCCCCCTTTAAATCTTGGATCCGTCCCTGTACTCATATATAATAAACCGTATGCCCAGCAACGAGACATGTTTGTACACATTCTATGATAAGTACAGACCTGGATAAACACCAGTTCTTGCAGGAGCTACTGCCTGTACATGATTGGTTTGGCTTGCCACAGCACTGTGGGCAACAATGTCTCAGTGCCATGTGCTTTCATAACATGGGCATGAACTCCCTGTAAAAAGCAAAATGAAAAATATAGAAAATCTTGAACATGCGTTCTTGAGCTTCAGTATTGTACATGTATGCAGAAAAGACAAGCTCTCGTCAATTGTGTGCACTTTATTGAAATTATAATTTACAATTGGGGCTCCTATGATCAGAAGGTCGCTGTAAAGCCTGACAATCCTCTCTGTTTATAGATTAAAGAGAAATGTCACACTATCCATTTGACTGATATACCAGCTTCATTGAAGTCACAAACCCAGCGTAGTACCGTAATGTTGAGGAATGTGTTACACATGCAGACATCCTGATTTAAATGATTTGATGTAAGAAATGGACACTTTTGGTCAACTTCATTGGTATAGATGACAATTATATGGTTTCATACAACCTTCCCTGCAAAGTCTACAATACTCATTATATCTCTCTGTTGTAACATCAACTATTAAAATTCTACCCCCCCCCCAAAAAAAAAATTACACAATACTTTAACCTTGAGACATTATTATGAATCTCTCTCCTCCCTCTGCAGAATATTTTTCCACCTTCTACCTCTTCACTAGAGTATCTTATAAGGCAACATATACAGGCCTGCCATCCATACTCCATAAATATCCCCTCCTCCCCCAAAGCTACTGTATCACATATCACATGCCCATTAACACCTTGCCTACCTTCTATATGAGCCTGTTTCACCAAAAGTAAAACAAGACTGTTCAACACCTAATCATTATACACTTAATATGTTTAATTTGTCATACTCTACATAAAAAAAAAAGAAAAAAATCCATCCAAGAGCTTCTGTAAATTTCAAACAATGCAAGCTCCTGTGCGATGTAAAGTATCCCCTGACTAGTAAGCTCATGTATTTGTCACACCCTGATTTATGTCAATGGACTTACTGAGAATGGTGTACTGTATAAAGAACACGGGACCTTGATCCAACCACAGGCCTACTGTAGGCCCTAGGCTGCGATGCAGACTAGATCAATGGCCTGATACTTAATTCTTCCCACAAATGAAACCTCTCCAGAAAGCAAAATACAACAGGGGGCCAAGCTCCCCACCAGGGTAAAAGGTGTGGCAGAAATCTAAAGCACCAACAATAATAGCATGCAAATGTTCCAAACATTGTGAGGTATTGTTAAAGAAATTTGCAGTTTATTTAAGGAAATTTGGTGTTTTTGTTTAAGAAAATCTGAACATTAGTATTTGTTTAACTGAAGAATCTGCATTTCTTGAGAATTTGAGAGCAAAGTCAAATAAAATGTTGAGGTGACTCAGGTCGCCTTAGCAAATGAAATGCTTTATGGTCGTGATGGGTGATGGGGAAGGGATACTCACTTAACTGCGGGTTCACTAACGCAAAGGTTTGCTAGACCAACGATTCCCTTGAACGAAAATCTTCTTTGGGTTACAATTAGGGTTAGGATTCGGGTTACATAGAAAATAAAGTTTAGGACTAAGCTAAGTATTAGCCTAGGGTAGGATTATGGTTTAGGTAAGGATTATGTCTAGAGTTTATAGGACTAAGTTTAAAGTTGGATTGGGTCTAGTAAACCTTCGATCATGTGAACCGTGCCTCTTTACTGTACTCATTAAGACACCCCCATATGAAACTGCCAAATCACCCCAGCCCCCCTTCAAAGATTCCAGCCATCCTGGTTTGACCGGGACCGTCCAAGTTTGGCCCATGTCGTCCCGCTGCCCAGTTTTGTTCACTTATTGACCGGGTTGAAAGAAAACATGTTGCCAAATTGTCCACTTGTTTACCCGGTTTGAAGAAAGACATGTTGCCGTACAACGATATGAGGGACAGTGGGGTAACTGGGACAGTAATGATACTGACCTCTACAGAATAAAGTTAAAAAATACCCCCTTGCTAAAACAGGCAGCTGAAAAACATGGGATCCATGCAAACTTCGAAGAAATTTACATAAAATAGGTAGCCTTCAAGCGATACGATACCACCCTTCATCGAAGTTGAGAAGTCTTGGGATTTCGCCGGTTACTGAAGTTTCTCGAATTTTAAAAGATATATTCATCATAATCTCATGTTGCAAGTAGTTAAAAGTTGGTAGAATGCGCATACAAGCTCATTTTAAAATCATTAGCTTACTTTACGTTAACATTTCATCCAACTTAGTGGTACATTTTATCTGGTAATTTTCTGATCAGTTTGAAATTTGCTCATTTTTTATTGAAGTGAAAATTTTATTGCAAACGAAAGCTCAAAATATCTACACTCTAAAAACAAAAGAGTGAAATTCATTCCAAAAAGAGTGTTCTGAGGGACCACTCCTAAGTAAGAGTGAATTTCACCCAAAGTGGAGTACTCCATGCCAGGTGAAATTCACTCTTCCTTAGGATTGGTCCCTCAGCACACTCTTTTTGGAGTGAATTTCACTCTTTTGTTTTTAGAGTGTACTGTTTTAATTGTACTTATAAGCCTGGTAAATACCATTTCCGTTTGTCTGATTTGTACTGTATTTAAAACCGAACTTGAACTTGAACCGTATTTGAAACAGTATTTAAACTTTGCTTTTTATCTAATGGGCACTTTATAACACATTCGTGTTGGTGTGTCGTTTCCATGATAACCTTTATGATAGGTAACAGAAAACTGATTACTTAAACGAGTACTAGGTTGACATTCAGGTCTTGGCGGGCACAAAGCAATAGAAAGAATATCAGGTAAGACATCAGAAAATGGTTAAATAATACTTTTTGTTAATATAGCGATGAGGTCTTCGTTTTAGAGATTTCCCTAAATTGCTAATCCTTAAAAGAAAGACCGGAAAACGAAGACAAAGTGCGGGAACGAAATATTTGTATAGACACTGCAATTGACCCAACCGTGTTCAACTCTAGGTGTTCATCAATTTAAAGATCTTCATTCTTCGGTCTTCGTTTTAGAGGTCTTCCTTTAGAGACGTACTAATCATGAACCTATCATTCCAATACTAGCCCGCTTTTCTTGAGTTGAATCTTGTATTAAAATTTCAATGCTACTTCGCAGAACATGCAGGCACTGTCAAATTTACGGCTGAATGAGGCCTCGTGAAAGTCTATTTAATTAATTAAAGAATCTCAAATGGTCTTTTAACCTCTGTCACTTTCGAATCCATTCTCTTACCAGTGGGCTGCCAGACCAGTAATTGCGTTTAACTGCATTTAGGTAAAGAGGCTTGTTGCTACGTTGAGTGATTTACAGCCCCTATTGCAACCGTGTCGGATAAAACTTCCTGTAGACTATCGTTATTCTGTTTTGGTTCCAGCAATGCTAGCCTGGTCCTTGAAGAAAGTAAAATGCGTAGCTCAGCTCAAAGGTAAAATCACCTACATTGACAGCAGATTAAAAACTTATCTATCCTTGATAGTCCTGTAAAATTCATGAAGTAGTGCAGCAAAAAAAAAAAAAAAAAAAAAAACGGTGTAAATCTCATCACTTTATTTAATGATTCCGTTTGTGTCTAATGATTCCGTTTGTGTCTAATGATTCCGTTTGTGTCTAATGATTCCGTTTGTGTCTAATGATTCCGTTTGTGTCTAATGATTTTGTTTGTGTCTAATGATTCCGTTTGTGTCTAATAATTCTGTTTCTGTCTAATAATTCCGTTTGTGTCTAATGCATTCGTTTGTGATTAATGATTCCGTTTGTGTCTAATGGTTCCGTTTGTGTCTAATGATTCCGTTTGTGTCTAATGATTCCGTTTGCGTCTAATGATTCCGTTTGTGTCTAATGATTCCGTTTGTGTCTAATGTTTCCGTTTGTGTTTAATGATCACACTTGTGTCTAATGATTCCGTTTGTGTCTACTGATTCCGTTTGTGTCTAATGAATCCATTTGTGTCTAATGATTTCGTTTGTGTCTAATGATTCCGTTTGTGTCTAATGACTCCGTTTGTGTCTAATGATTCCGTTTGTGTCAAATGATTCCATTTGTGTCTAATAATTCCGGTTGTGTCCAATGATTCCGTGTGTGTCTAATGTTTCCGTTTGTGTCTAATGATTGCGTTTGTGTTTAATGATTCCGTTTGTGTCTAACGATGCCGTTTGTGTCTAATGATTCTGTTTCTGTCTAATGTTTCCGTTTGTGTCTAATGATCACATTTGTGTCTAATGATTCCGTTTGTATCTACTGATTCCGTTTGTGTCTAATGAATCCATTTGTGTCTAATGATTTTGTTTGTGTCTAATGATTCCGTTTGTGTCTAATGACTCCGTTTGTGTCTAATGATTCCGTTTGTGTCAAATGATTCCGTTTGTGTCTAATAATTCTGTTTCTGTCTAATAATTCCGTTTGTGTCTAATAAATTCGTTTGTGATTAATGATTCCGTTTGTGTCTAATGGTTCCGTTTGTGTCTAATGATTCCGTTTGTGTCTAATGATTCCGTTTGCGTCTAATGATCACATTTGTGTCTAATGATTCCGTTTGTGTCTACTGATTCCGTTTGTGTCTAATGAATCCATTTGTGTCTAATGATTTCGTTTGTGTCTAATGATTCCGTTTGTGTCTAATGACTCCGTTTGTGTCTAATGATTCCGTTTGTGTCAAATGATTCCGTTTGTGTCTAATAATTCCGGTTGTGTCCAATGATTCCGTGTGTGTCTAATGTTTCCGTTTGTGTCTAATGATTCCGTTTGTGTTTAATGATTCCGTTTGTGTCTAACGATGCCGTTTGTGTCTGATGATTCCGTTTGTGTCTAATGCACTGCTGGGTTAGTTGGAGGTCAGCCAGGCTAATGGGGAAATCCCGCGAATTCCTTACCGGGACATTTCCCGCGTACCGCTAAGGAAGCGAGGGTGAGTATGGGTGCACCCGCGGTGTGTGAGCGATCCTGTGGCTATGGGTGCACTCAGCAACATGTCCTTAACAGGACACGGTACAGCCGGCGAGAGCTCCGTTCTCGCACGTCTTTCCTAGCTCACGCGGAGCTCGAAACTGGCGTAGTTGCCCGAAAATTCCGTCGCTGCAACGAGAAGTCTCGCGCGGCTGCACGTGCCTGCCTTGGCAAGCAGCCCGCCTTCCAGACACGTACGTCTGCTGGGTTAGTTGGAGGTCAGCCAGGCTCATGGGGAAATCCCGCGAATTCCTTACCGGTACATTTCCCGCGTGCCGCTAAGGAAGCGAGGGTGAGTATGGGTGCACCCGCGGTGTGTGAGCGATCCTGTGGCTATGGGTGCACTCAGCAACATGTCCTTAACAGGACACGGTACAGCCGGCGAGAGCTTCCGTTCTCCCGACGTCTTTTCCTAGCTCACGCGGAGCTCGAAACTGGCGTAGCTGCCCGAAAATTCCTGTCGCTGCCAACGAGAAGTCTCGCGCGGCCTGCAACGTGCCTGCCCTTGCAAGCAGCCCGCCTTTCAGGACACGTACGTCTGCTGGGTCGTAGTTGGAGGTCAGCCAGGTCTCATGGGGGAAATCCCGCGAATTCCTTACCGGTACATTTCCCGCCGTGCCGCTAAGGAAGCGAGGGTGAGTATGGGTGCACCCGCGGTGTGTGGAGCGATCCTGTGGCCTATGGGTGCACTCAGCAACATGTCCGTAACAGGACCACGGTACAGCCGGCGAGAGCCTCCGTTCTCAGCACGTTCTTTTCCTAGCTCACGCGGAAGCTCGAAAACTGGCGTAGCTGCCCGAA
>JAIZAY010001533.1:0-14456 GCA_029531755.1 Holothuria leucospilota | reverse complement strand
GTTAAATAATGTAAATACCTTTACACTACTGAGGCAAGGAAAGTCATGAATAAATGAAACCATTCTGATCCTGCCTTACAAACTTCAGAGACCAAGACTGGTATCCCCTGATGCAGTAGTCTAAAAACTACTAGGATTCAAAACTTGCATATTCAGTAGAGGGCCTCCCTTTCTCGGCAAATAAAAAGTCAAGAGTATGTAAATACAACAGCACAAAAATTTCTCACCCCGGCATTGAAGGACACGTAAAACACATACTCAAAACCTAAGAATTGGGTTGAAAGTCCCTGATATGAGGTGAGCCTGCAAGTGGTCCTGGTGTCTGCGTTACTGCGGTTTCCAAACTTTGCAATCTTTTCAAAGACTAGGACATTTGCTGAATAGGCAAGCGATATTTTCAACCCCGAACAACTGTACCCCCATCTTCTGTGTCCGTTCAACTTTGTGGATTCTCTTATTATGGTCGCGACTCCATCATGGATACCACAAAATATGTTGAATGGATTTGTCTTGCCAATAACAGCAAAATCATTCAGGAATTGTCCACCAAAAAACAGTGGAAAGGACAGACGCCAGGGGACCCCTTGTATCGACATAGCCCATACTTCCTATTGGCCACCACGATGTAATCGCACAAGTACATAAACTGTGCCCCATTCCACTCCCTACCTTTCTGTTCTTTAATTTTCAGTTCATATAATTTTTTCTGTAGACCAAGTTTTTGTTTACCAGGTCCCTTCGCTGAGAACTTCAGGTCCCTCCAGTAGGCTATAACTATAATCACTGATTTTTCTTCTGTGGAGGTTATAAGCCTTCCTGAAATAAAAAAGTATAGAATTTTCCAGTTGGGAATAACACAACGGTCTAAATATAAACTGAGATTTACATATGACTTATTTTAAAATCAGATTAATGCTACTAAACCATTTCCGCCTTGTAATGTTTGGTGTTACTTGGCCTCGAGCTGAATGAGCTGAAGCCTGATAGGACATTGCTCCCCAACATACTGATACAGTAACCGAGCGCGAGTGTTACTAATACTACTACATCCTGCAAATCGAATAGTTTGCAATTATCACTTTCACACAGTAAAGCGTGGCAAAACACATGGCGGAAAGGTGCTTAAAACCTATGGCGAATAAGGCACTTTCTGTAAAAATCTGAGAAACAAAAGGACTTATTCCTTGCCACAAAGATATTTGTCAAAGGTTTTTTTGAGGAAACGAGGACATCATTCCACTATTAAAATAATCATAATTAACACTCTTTTTTTTTTTATTTTTTTTTTTTACTCATCTTCTTGTATTATGATTGATCATATTATATATACAGATTCGTACATTCCCCGGCACATATTGTTGAAACTGCAAGATGTCATATTGTCGTTATACTTAAAATGATCAAAAGAATTGGTCTCAATACAACATAATGAGGTGGCATAAACATAATTGTGAAAAACACAGCTACATTAAATTATAGCACAGATCACAATAAGATTTATCCTATATATACATACAGATATTCGGTTCTTTAAAATGTTAAAAAATTTACTAAGTTGATTCGCAAAATATAATTCGAGCAAATAATAACCATTATCATCAACCATGGCAATTATGCTGTGCGTACAATCTTAAACTTGCAACGTGCTACATAATTCAACTTTCAGACTGTCATAATTATGTATACATTTAACTTTTATGCCATGGTTGTATATAATTGACTAACGTGATCCACTTCCTCCCCTCCTTACTGTTAAAGTGGAAATTTGTGCCACGAAACATACTAACAATTTTGACTCAGTACTAAAACATAAAATTGTAACAGCGGAAAGTACTGCGGGGAACTAAATACACATCTTTACTCAAATAAGAATTTGTTATTCCCAAATGCCATTCCTTTAACAGCTCAAAAGAAATTTCTGACTGCGACTATGCATTTATACAAATACTGACTCTAACTTGTAAAGCAAACTTAAATTTATAAATAAATTACATTACAATGGGAATCTTCACCTAATAATCTGTTTTGGGAAGATAAAGTATTTTACATGGAAAAATCGAAAAAAATTATATGGATGGCTAAGAAATTAATGTGTAATACCAAAATACGAAATCTTGTTTCGTAAAACAAAAATTGTTTTACCGTTGCCACAGCTGCCTCAGTTAGTCTAAAAATAAAATTTGACAACTATATTTGCACCCCAGGAAACAAAGTGCGTCTATCGTTTCGTCCATTTTCCCACAGAAAGTACCACCTTGAGGTTTTTCATCCCTGTTAACCTTAGAACACAATAATATATTTGTACCTAGAATCCTATGAATAAACCGAAAACTGAAAATACAGTATTCTTACTCTCACTAATTGAACTTATAAGCGGATAAAGAAAAACATTATTCCATTGCCTCCTCAGATAGCTCAAAACGTTTTGCCCATTTTGTTATTGCGTTTAGGAGGAAACGAAGGAAAAAGAATGCTGCTGGTCTAATTTAAAAATATATAGATGAAACCGGGAAAGGGTAAGGTGAACGCCTAGTATCTCTCTAAAATACTAAGGAATCAGTGAATTGCAGTTCCAGCCTCTGTGTATTCTATATTTAAAACCTCTTTTCCATGAGCACTAGGACATGGCATGAATAAGGCCGAAGAAGAAGAACCATCAAAAACCGGAAGCAACGTATTATTAAATTCGCGTTTTTTGAAACTGGGGCAAAAAGACCAAAAAATTGTTTTCTATCGCATTCAAGTATATCCGTTACATATAAGTTAAACAACCCATTGTCCATACCCATTGTCTTGTACAGAACTATCTTGTATTATTTACTTTTATTTGCGAAATTATTCCCCAAACGAATTTGCTTGATCAAAAGTCACACCGATGGAAATCCTTAAAGTTACAAACAGCCAATGCAAGTGACAGATGTCATTTAATAAAAGTCATTGCCAGTCTGTACACCTCACATCTGATTGCTTGAAAGTTACAATTAAATAGGAAAAAGAACCACTCGTTAACATTTTCAAATGATAATCAAAAAAAATTTGACCCAATGAGCGTCACTTTCTTTCCCGCATTACCGTTTAACCCAAGTACGACACTTTAAACCAAAGAATTAAAGCTACTCAAAATGGGTGACATTTAAACCTCCTTCCCTTGATAGGATTAATCATTGTATTGCGCACCGAACTTTTATCCCGCTTCCACGGCTTAGTCAACCCGCCCCCTTTACCCTCCTCTCCCCTTAACCACTACCAACCTTGTTATAAACAGTCGACTCCAGATGTGTCTTAATATAATTTTAGTTTAAACGGCAGGGTTCTCTTCGGGCAGATCCCCTTTTTGAAATAAATAATACCAATTGACCCGCTTTCCCAGGGCAACTTAGGTGTTTCCCTTATCAAAGTGATTGATTACATATTGGAGTAATGGTTTCGCGCTTGGCCGGACACAAAGTTTTTTCGCCCAAAAATTGCATCCCTTAAGGGCGGTGATTTAATTTGGCAATAATAACTTTGAGTCACGCAAAGAGGTTCAATACATCGCCCCTTTTAATAGTGAGTATCCCACACACCCCGTGTGATCTGGACCAGTCATTTACCAGTTAAAGTTTAAAATTTATCAAAATATGCCCCGCCCTGGTTCCTTTACTACCTGGTAAGTGCGTCCTAGCTGGTTGACAATAACATCCTTTTTTGTGTGTTTTGTCGTAATTTACTGTTTAAATCCTGAACTACTTTGCAGGAGCATACCAAAAACTGTTCTACTGATTTCGGGTTAAGTTATTATTCACTTCTTCATCCAAAAAAGAGAGTAGTATCAATCCCCCATCACCCCTTCCTTCCCTTTCGTCCCCCTTATCAATGAACCAAACGCATTTCGTAACCATCAATTCGCATGCTCGTAGTACAGTGTACTCTATTTCTAATTTTTAAGGCCAAATTACACTTTAGCCATCATAACCCCAAATAAAGATTGTACAGGCACTTAAAGGGCAACCCTGGTCTAACCCCACCCCCTTGCTAATTGGAAAACTTATTGCAGAAGTAAAGCCATTATTTAGATCACACAAGCAGTTGATGATATAGACATATAAAATTCGGCAACCCAACATTATAAAAATTTTCATTGAAGTTGAAAAATCATTAAGAACCTTGAACCACTCACCTGCAAAACTTCCTAACTGTCTACTTTACAAAGGACCCCCTTTCTTCAAAGTCAAACAAAGACCATAAAACCCTGGAATAAGACATTGCATCAGTATAATTTATGCATATCTTAACAATACAACGGGATATTTTCCCCGATAAATCGACCTTTGTGACTGATAAAACCCCAGTCTGATTTAGGAATCCAATAAGTTTGTTTAATAATACACATTTACACCTGGAGGCCAGGGCGTTTGGAAACAAATTTTGTGTAATCTACATTTAAAAAGAGATATGGGCCGATAATTTTTAACGAAGGAGAGATCTTTGTCAGCCTTTTGGCAAGTATTAATGGGGTAAAATGAATACTACGAGGATTGTTCATGAGAGGAGGACGCCCATGGTTGTAAGCAAAATTTATAAGAATTGTCGGTAAACCAAATGAGCAATATCAGCCCAAAAAAAATTTATAGAACTCGGCTCTGAGTTAAACCGTCGCGCTGCAGGTGCCAGGGGCTCATATTGTCATGGAAAGAGAAAAGAGAAGCTTTACAATTCATCCATAGTAAGTTCTCCATCACACATGTTCGCACTCATCCTCCGTCAAACTGTGTTAGGACAATGGAGATTGTGCAAAATCAATGAAGGGGAGCAACCTCACACTATTGTATAACTGCTTATAAAAAATTACTTAGTTCCTCTGTAAAATTACTTGCATCATTCATTACATCATGTCCCTGTTTCACTTTTAAGTTTATGTATTTACATATAACAGACTTGTGACGGCTCTCTAAATTTAAAAAATATTTTGTACTTTTCTCTCCCTGCCCTCCCACCCAACGAGCCCTTAGAACGAATGATAATTACCTTTTAACTCTTGTTAAATTGTATAACGTCTCACAATATCTGGCCCCCCGGCGTCATTTAATCTGTTCAAGAGTTTCCTTCTAGGAGAGCTTGATTAAATAGTAAGAGCTTTCTAAGCAAGAAATTTCTCGTAATACAAATCCTCTCTCCTGCTGTTCTACGGAGTCCCTGAGCCTTCTTTTTACTGTAATGAATACATTGAGAAAGCCAACGAATTTTATATACTTAATATTACGCCCACATTTGGGCAGGGGTACTGCTCTCCATGAAAATTCATTACTAGCATCAGTAATTATATTTCTCAACTGGTTGAGCAGTGTAATCTGAGTCATTCCAGCAGAGAATGAATTCAATTTACAGCTAACCCGGGCCATGTATCCTATTTTGTGAAACAAATTGCAATTCTCTAATTTACAATACAGTGGTCAGATTAGGGATGCCAGCGAGAAAGAAAACATTACGAGTGACCATATTAAGAACTTGTGACGTGAAATAAGGAAATAAGTCACAATCGACATCGAATACCCCCCCCGATCGCTTACATTGCGAATTTTTCCTAAGAATAATGTTTGGGCATTTAGTATTTCTCTCTCTGCGCCAAACAGTCAATCAAACCGAAGTTGTCATTAAATATAATACATTCATCCTCTAGCCTTGAAATTCCGTCTCTCAGCTGCCCTCCCCCCCATCCCATTTTTATCCAGATTTAAGTTAAAAAACCAATATTAAAATCTCCCCCTAAGATGACATAGTGATGTCAAGATTCTGTAGAGTAGAAGAGAGGAGGCGGAAAAAATTCGGATCATTTTATTTGGCACCGTACACATTTACCAGAGTGAAAGACTTGTCCTGTATTGAAACCATTAACGGCTAGGGAAATCTGCCCTCATCCGAATGTTATGTGGGTTGGGCAGAGAGAAACTTTAAAATCGGCAGGATTAAAAAGTATATACAAAGGCCCCGGCTGACCGATGAGCCATGCACAAAAGAGAGCTTTTCCTCCCAATTCATTTCTCCAGTTAAAGTGCATTCTTTGTGTACTTATGAGTTTCTTGTCAGAAAAAACGATATCGCTTGACCGTTTGCCGTGAAGAAACGCAAAAATTTTTCTCCTTTGTGTGGGCCTGCCTAATACCTCGCACATTGAAAAGGAACAAATTCCGTAAGATGGTCATTGAAAAGGCAGGAGGAATCGTACCTATTAGGAGAATAACGACGTGGTAATCCTGATTGTACACTACTTGGTGAAAGAACTGTATTTACCAATGCAGTCAACATGTAATTTAGAGCAATTGATGGCATAATAAAAGGAAGGAAAAAACTAAAACAAAAACACACAAAAAAACAAACAAAAGTCAAATACGACGGTCGTCTTGAAAAAAGTACGTAACCCTTCCGGCGACATCTGTATAAGGGTCTCCTTACCACGGTAAAAAAGAGCAAATTCGGGCCGAAAGGACAATTCACATCGATGAACTCAAAAAAAGGAGACAGGGTAACACAGGCTGATGTCCCAACAAGTGCGTAGCTTATTAAAATGTCCAAAGTAGGTAATAGGTCTCCCCAAAGTTCATACAGTGCTAAGGTTTTAACTTCAGCCTGTTATGCATCCATGCGAAAACTCTGAAAATGGTTTTCAGTAAATGTCCCTCCAGCATCCCCAGACAAAATCTCAGTTTTGTACCCGTTATCAAACAATTCCTGTACCTGGGAGCGCCTTTGGTTTTTCCTGTGTCACAAATCGGTCTGGGTAAGGTCAATCCACGATTGTAGTAAGGCTTTGAGGCGAGGGCTTTCCTGGCATTCCTAAGCACGCAAATCTTTATCTTGGTAGAAAAATGAGAGTTTGACATTTATGGCGAATCTTTACCAGTAAAACAATCTTGCCGTCTCTTATGGGCTCTTTCCCATTTTTACAAGTCACTCACCCCTACTTTCGTCAAAAAACTTAGGCTGCCATCTCCAAACAGTTCTCGTTCTCTACTGGACTTCAACCCAACAATTCTGAGATTGTTTCGCCTCGAAAATCTTTCCTGCTTATTAATTAATATTATCTTGTTGCTGCGATTGTTGCTCTAGTTTGGGCAACTCTTCTTTCAAGAGCTGTCGCAGCGCTCCTTTAGGGACATCATTCTCCTTAGTCAAAAACATCAATTGTCTGTCTCATATCTAGTATAGCTTGGTTAAAGTCCTGTTGCAAGGATTGGATCTCTTTCAGCAGGGTATTACGTCAACTTCTCGATGGCTGTATATTAATGTTCATTCACAAAAATCTTGCTCCTGAATCTGTGTCCTCCTCAGCTAGTTGGCCATTCTCGTGTAGGATAGAGCTTAGGGTCGGTTTGGCTGCCGTACATACGAGTTAACATGCCCTACGCGCTTCATCACGTCTTTTTTGCATCATGACTTGCTTTTCGGTTTTCCCCCCCCAACGTCTCCAGTCATTTTAGCTGATTGGAACGATAGTAGTAGGTGACACTCAACAAACCAAGCCAAGGAAGAGCAGAAAGAATTGTCCAGAAGTTATTTTAGACAAAAATATCTAGAGCTCTGCACTTTTCAAACTTGTTACTACGACATCACAGTACTCTAATTAACACTCTACTGCCATGGCAGAAAGACATGTTTTCTATGGCGGAAAGATACCGATGGCGGAATGACACGGCCCCAGTATAGAATACGTATACATGTATAATTATAGCTGTAAGTGTCATTGTGAGACTAGGAGTCGGTCAGTCAATAAGCACTTTCGTATGCAGTGACCGACTCAAAGTACTGACTGACTCAAGATACATTCACTATACTTATAATATTTAAAACCATTCGCCGGCAGCTCGGCTCGAAGCGCTATCGGTTAGGGCAAGGAGTCTCTATACTGAGATCTTTACTGCGTTCGTATTCTCGTTATGTTCCGCGTTCAAATCCCACTGACGCCTTTCTTTCTCCAGCTTCTTTCATCCACGTCTTGGTTTCGTCTACTTCATGTTTCTTTGCGAAGTTATCTTGTTCTACTTACATTTGTGTGTAAGTTTTTAGTTGTAATCTACTTCCACTGTTCCCGGTCATGGATTCTCCATTTTCGTACTAATCAATCATTGACTACTTTGGGCAATATATGCCCTCTGCAATCTGATCATTGGCTACCTTGTCTTTTATTATTTAGGCTATGTGTAACGTTTGTGGGTCCTAGGGGTAAAAGTGTTGTATAAGGATCAGCAGTAGGACGACCTGTGGCATAGGCTTAGTGTACCTAGCAACTACACTTGTAATGTTAAATTGGAAGCAACACTAAAGCGAGTGGCTGTATCTTAAGTTTCAACTAACGATTAAAAACTTGACATGGAATGAAGGAAAGAAATAATACTTACAAAACCCCTTGCAACAACTGCAGGGACTGCCACCGGCCGTGTTGATGTCATTACTCTCCCAGGAAGCCATTGTTAACAGTTTCAAAGTTGTTTGATACAACTGTTAGAAACGTTTTTCGGGTTGTGCAACAGTTCCACTAGTTATAGCTTCTCACAGTAAAACCACAATACAACGTTGCACACACTAACAGTAGTTACAGTACCAGTAAGTTCACTATAGTCCACTGCCGGCTTCCAATTTTTAAACCCCTCGGGCACCAGTGGTTGTCGACTGTTCACAAATTTATGAAACTGATGGCAAATTCTTCATCAAATATCTATTTGTGCTTTTTTTACAGAAAGGTTAATTCGAAAAACATGTGATTTTTGATGATAAAACCAGCTTTGAAGAGAGATTATATGATGGTCAAACGTTACAAACGGAGCAGTGTATTGGGAATGATAAAAAGCTAAATTCAAACCAGGAAAAAAAATTCTGCTGATAATATGATATATAATAATGGATGTGAAAAACTGGCAAAAAATACATTGCACCAGATTGCATGTAAGGACCTTCAATGTTCCAAAATTGTCTCATATGGGAGGGGACAATCCCCTCCCCTTAGACCCCTCTCCCATATCGGTCACAAAATGTGCCCCCCCGGCCGTTGTAAATTCTTTGGCTGATGTCACTGAAATAAAAACCCTGAGTCATTACATTCCCATTACCAAAGGCAATAGCCACACATATACTGTAGTCACTGGAAATTCTTTCCTACAAGTAACTAGTTCCTAATTCTGACCAAAGAAAACCTTCCATTGAACAGACTTCCTGCTTAACAGTGAAAATCAATGTATTTCTGCACAGACAAAAGTTAAAAGGAATAATTCCTCACCTTCTGGCCTGACAGCATTCCACCAAGGATGGATGACAAGAGTCCATACTTCTTGTCACTTGCAAAGAGAGATGGAAAAACAAGGACTTGATAACTTAATTCAGGAAGACTTCTCCAGCATAAATTCCCTTACAGAAGGCAATTCCACCCAGGTACGTTGCACGATCTGAAAGAAAACACCCAAAGAGTAAAAAGGCTGATTTTTCAGAAACCAGCTCAGCTAGATCTGGATGGGTGCAAGTTTGTGGCTCTAAGCAGAAGGTAAATCCCCTCGCCCCGTCTCAGGGTTCTGTATATTTGCGTGACTAGACTTTGTGCCTGATGGATTTCAACGTGCCAAATGAATGTGTCTTGATAGTAAATGTGAGTGAAGTTGATGATAGTCAGTGTGGGGATCATGGGTACGGGAGTTTTAAATGAGGTCATAGGGCGGAGACAACTTTTTAAATGAACAGAACCAAATATAAAACATACATACTATCCTGCTTCACATCAATATAGCAGTCCCCTAGATATTTGAGAGGTTCCTGCTCTAATCCTGGAAAAATCTTGCTACAGTATAGTGACAATTCAAGTAAACAATATCTATAGGTTAATATTCTATGCACAGTGCGTATTCAGTGCTGGTATTCAAAGTCACTACGATACTAGCGCTGACTATGCTGTAAAGTGTTCACACATCGTAATACTGCAAGCAAAAGTTACCATTTTATATGGAAAGTAATTACACAGAGGAGAAAGTCTGGATTTACGATATGAGCAACCGCATAACACTCTTCATGGAGTCAAACATGCAAGATTGGACAAGCGCAAAAAAAAAAAAAAAGTCTGTGGTTACTCTTGTGTCATTGTTATTAAACTGCTTTGCTTCATTAAGCTCTGGACTATTAAATGCTCTGTGAGAGAGGGTTCCACCCTCACCACTGTGCAGTGTGAATTGTATTTATAGCAGTCCTTGCTCCCTTTCATTCTAGTGCAGTACATTAAGTGGTCGGCTGTTGGTACCATGACAAGTGCCTGATTGGTCCTCAACAGGTAGGAACAAGGATGTTAGATCTAGCTGTGTGAAAAGGTTGTGTAGTCTGTTTGCAACAATTTTTTAAGGCTGTTCCACCCAAGCTCATTTAACATTTTTCATCACATCACTATGGATGAATACAATATCTAAGGCAGCTAGTATTCTCCAATCTGGCTCTATTTTTGTATTCCTAGAAGATAAAATATTCCACAACCAAGGTCTAAACATGGGCATGGGCTTTTTGATGTCCCCTAGGGCAAGAGTTAAAGGTATTCTTCTGATAAAACCCAGGAACCTATGAGCAGATGAAGTTAAAGGCAATGTTCCAGGCAGTGGCTTTTCACAAGGGCCCACATGTGAAAGAGAAAAAAAAATTCTGTTCATACCCTCCTAAAGCCCTGTAGCAATACTCAATTCCTAACTCACGAGATATCTAATAATAAAGACTACGTATTTTGTCAAAAACTAACTCCAGTTCTTCAGTCAAGGTTCACAGAATGTCATGCAAAAAGTAGGGCACATTGCCTCAGGTTTCTTTTGTCTTCCTTTATAATTAAATGTGCTGTTGTCCTTGAAAATTTGATACCGTTGGGAATGTTCGTAGCTTGAATATCTTTCCTTGTAGGTTTAGCATCATATCTACACCATATTGCAGTGGCGCCGCCAGGCTTTGGTGATTGGGAGGGCCACAACAGATGATGTCGTAATGGCATTCAGTTAACCTCCCAAGTCTGCACAAAAATTGCGTTTTTTCTCTGTGTGCTCCCTACGTTCGTATACAGAGTGGGGGATTCCTTTGTCAGGGTGTCACTGCCACTAAGCTAGGTGCCGTCCTGAGGGAGGGGTCTAAGGGGAGGGGGAGGAAAAATTTTTGTTTGATTTTTTAAAGTTGCTTAGATGCAAAATGGGTGCTATCTTTATGATCATTTTTCGGAGCTGATCACATCCCTGTGTCTGGCTGGAAATATGTCCATAGTTTAGGTGAATTCTATTTTTTCCGACTGGCTGGATATTTTTATCCAAACTGAGTGGCGCACGCTTAAATATTTGTTTTTTCATGCGCCTGCTGCCTTTGAATTCACAGCAGTGAGGATCTTTTCCTTTGTCATCTACATAAAAGGTGCCGTCCTGGGGAGGGGGTCTAAGGGGAGGGGGTGTCCCCCTCACCTTAGAGAAATTTTTGCTATATTTAGAGGTTTCTTGTAGATGCAAAATGGTGCTATCTTTTGGAATGTTTGTTAAAATTTTTTTTTTTTTTTTTGGAGCTGGATGATATATAGCTGGAAAAATGTCCATATAATCTAGTGAATTCGTAATTTTTGTTAGGTGAAAAAAGGAGAGCATGTTGTCTAAGAGAATGACATACGTTGTCAAACAAATCCTCCTGAAGACTCCCCTTTTGGCTAACTTTACCGCCTGTTCTGTTGGCAATGTTTTTTATCCAAAAATACATGTGTGGAGGTCCACAGAAGACAGCGAGGCGTGTGGCTTGGAATATAACGAAAATTTGTTAATTCCTCCCTTATCATTGTGGCATTATTGAAAAGGGGCGATCTAAAAAAAGGACGTGGCAGATACCTTGTATAGGGGCCCCTTCCGGAACGCTCTAAAGTGATAACACGTACATAAAAATGGAGCAACAACATAAGCCTTATTATACGTGACATGCTAGATGATAATATCGGCCTAGCGTAGAACGCATCTTTTCACAACGATCGGTATTTTTAACTGGAGCTAATTTTGAACGGAAACATCCAGATGAACAGCTCTTCCGAGGCAATCGGGGAACGGAAGTCGGGAAGGGAGGACTATGTGGGTTCATCTTCCGCAGGAAAGTGACTAAGATATAGACACCATCCCTGAACATAAGGTATGAGCAAAAGGGCAGTGAAAGGATAAAGATCGAGGCGTTACTTCATAATTCTTGTTTTGGTCGGTAAGTGGGAGGTTCTATTAAAAATCACCTTATGCTAGTTCAGCGGGCGTCGTAACCAAGGAATTTGTCAAGGGGGCGAACCCCATTAGACGAGATGTGTTTCATTCGTCTTTGCGCCTACCGGGGGAAGTGATGGGTTGGCATACAGCAAAAGCGCGAAGAAATTTTTGGACTATAAGTGCCTCAACCAGATGCGCTGGAAATGGCAATTCCCAAGCCTATTTTTAAACACAGCATATTAAATTAGGAGAGAGACACTCAGCATATTTGTGAAAGATAAAACGCAACTCATTACACCCCCAAGTAAACTCAAATGATATAGCTCCAGGGGCATACGGATGCCCCCTCCACCCCCCCTTTAGCGATATGTGCTCTGCCAATCTATACCTATAATGGCTGAGGCTTGCCGCGCAAAAAGCGATCGGTAAAAATTTTTCTGCGAAAATATATAACGGTCAATAATTTCAAACTTTGTCCAAAATCATGCTTCAAGCAACTTAGATTGAAAGATCGCATTATGCTTGCTATAGGCCCCTACCAGATGGTTTGTGATTATAGTTTTCCCATGTAATTATTAGTTAATAATGGTCATAAAGATGGAAAGTGCAAACCGTAAAGGCATGGGCGCTACCCAAAAGATCGCCGCGAGAATTTTTTCATCTACCTAGATGAGATTTCCATGACAAAACCCTGCATTCCAAGAATCTAGCAAGATCGAGACACTTTCAATTGCCCCAATGCGTGTGAAACTACAGTATATGCCACCTGCAACAAGCGCAGTCCTTTTTACCTGTTAATGGCGTGAAAAGCTTTAAACTTCTGTTGCTGCTGTGATTCACGGAGGTGTTACTATCAGAAGATTATTTGATAATACCTAGGAACCACAGAGTAAATAATATGGTTTTGTGTCGTGCGCGGGGGCTGCCACTACGGAAAAGAAATGCGCGCAGATCTGAAGCGCGAAATTTTTGATAGGTTTTTTTTTTTGTGGCGGAAAAGGAAAAAATAAAATTTGCGAAATAATTCTGATAGTTGTGAGAAAACATTTGTGATAGAAAAATGATTAAATAGATCTAATCCACTGACCACTGTTCGTTGAAGCACACCTCCAACACCTACCCCCGTACAGTAACATAAATCTATAAGCAGATTTTAATTGCCATTTGGGATGAATCATTTTAAAGAATTTTCAAAAAATTTTTCATGATGGGGGGGCCAACGCGCCTCCCGCCATGCCCCACGCGCCGTTGCGCGGGCGCCCACCGCTAGTGCCATATTGTTACTGGCATAGAACAAACAAGGTTGCCTAAAATTTATTCCACTAACACACAAGTGTCAGATCATAAAAGAAATTCAATTGCTTACCGTGCCAAATGAAATGCCCTGTGATGACATGCACAGATTTTCCCCATAAATGCACTTATATCTGTGAGCAAAAAGTGCATTTCTTTGAAATTAGGTATCTTTCCAAAATGCTAGCAATAGCTATTGAGATGCAGTTTTATTTTCACAACCGTCCCTATAAGAGAAAACGTTTATCTAGCCATGTTCTTGAAGTCATTTGATATTTTGGGTCAACTTGGGCACATCTCTTTAATATTATTTTCTGAATTTAAGATAGAGAAAGTATTAACTCCGTTAAGTAAGTACATAAGTCTCTGAGAGAAGCATCTAAGATTTCATGTTCCAAGTGTGTAGTTTTACGGAAGATGAAAGTTCGTGGGTTTTCTAATAACCAACCCATGACTTTCCCTTTTGTGTTTTTATAATTGGGACTATGAACTGATAGATGAAACATTTTACAAGTACAGCAGCCATGCCCTAACCCGTAAATGGGAGCTAAAGTACATTTGTATTGTGTGATATACACTGCAGAGGAGTTATTGTACCCAATGAGAAGTTAATTCTATGGAACAAGCTATGGGTTGAAACTTGTCAAATGTTAGCATCACATGCCATTTCACATAGTTCAATTAACTATTATTTTAAAACAAGGGATAAGGCCTCGATATGAAATCTAATCTTGGTGATCTTTATTCTACATAGGTTTCCTTCACTGTCAATGAAATTTTGGTTTTTATTCTAAAACAAAAAGAAATCCACCACTCACACATATGTAATCACTTGACTTGGAAAGGAGTCCAATAGTAAACGTGTCCTGTTTGTTCCCATCCAATCACAGAACAGTTAGGTTCCACAATGGTCCTAAGATCAAGGCACAACACATTCACCAGTGTCTTTGGTAAATGAGT
>JAIZAY010001674.1:0-13714 GCA_029531755.1 Holothuria leucospilota | reverse complement strand
AGTTTGCATGTAAGGACACCTAATTTTTCAAACATTTTCAAAGGGGAGGGAGACATCCCCTCCCCTTAGACCCCCCCCCAGGCCGGCGATCGCACAACACAATGCATGCCCCCACCCCATGAGAAAAACAAAAAAAAAATATTATCAATATGGAAAGGGGAGAAACATGGCAAATTATTGAATGCAATTGGCAAGCGTTGTGATAAAAACGACGCATACCTATATAATATATACATTAACATGCTGAACGCGAGTGGAGCACACCGACTTTTGGGGTCAAAATTTTCGGGCAAGTTTTTACAGCCCCCCCCCCCCCATCAACTTGGGCTCCTATGCCTATGATTAGGACTGAGTAAGCTGCAAGTTTGGTTTTCAAAAGAATGTCCCTTAACAATGTATCAAACAAAGAACGAAGCAAGAAGCCGTAGCCTACGGCATGGTCAGGATGTTGTGACTGGGCCCACTTCGACTGTACCTGCTCTGTGGTGTACCTAGGTTATTTCGCAATCATTTTACTGTGCTGCAGTTGCTAAAGAAACACGGGAATGCAAATACACATTGACGACAATTGATAAAGGATTTCTTTTTGAGATTTTAGCGAGTTAAAGGAACATACGTTCTAAATGTTTTATCCGCTACGCTTTGGCAGGCAGTTTATTAATCTAGATGCAAGGGCTCCAACAGTTTCTTAAAGGTCGGCCAGGCGGAGAGGGAGTATAAATTTAACTGAACAAGAACTATAAATACCAACCAATAAGGGACCCCTGGAAATTTTGAATTGCAGGTGCTCTGTGGTGTAATCTGTGTCATTTACCCACCATTTAAATCTACTTCGCTATTTTCCCATCCATTTTGAGTATGACTTCGGTAAATTAGCTATTCGAAGAGTCAAATATAGGCCTACTGTTTTAAGTAGGATTCTGGGAGAAGTGTGTGTGTGGGGGGGGGGGTACGAACTGATACCTCCACTTCGAAGAGTCAAATATAGGCCTACTATTTTAACTAGGATTCTGGGAAAAGTGTGTATGTGTTTGAGGGGATTGTAGGAACTGACACCTCCACCTCGAAAGTGGAGGAAATGTTCATTAATGAAATATTGGAGAGTTGTTTCGAATTGTTCCATGTTGAACATAAATCCGGTCAATATATTAGGACAGAAAAGTAAAACACATATGTACCACAGCAGAACACAGGGATTCTTAAGGGAAGAGGTTCCTCTCTAGCTTCTCGTTCCTTCTTAATTGGTATTAGTATTACTATAGGGCCTATAGGAGTACGGGCAGGGGAAGTTGAGGCCCCAACAATTCAGGCAGAACATTTGCTACGTACGAGCGGAACATATGGTTCTATTAGGAAACCGTGATAAAAGTTGGGCAAAAATTCTCATCCATCAATGGAAAGTGGCCCCATGCGCTTCCTAATAAGAGCATAACGCACACAAAACTATTATAGATAAATTAATTGTTATTTCGTGTAAAACTACCCCAAACGGTTATTTAACACAGATAAGATGTGTATTTCATTATCAGTCATTTGAAATCGATGAATCTGCGCAGGGCCTGCGCCATATCTACTTCTTTCAATACGCAATTGAGTAACTTAAGTCGTCTTCGGTATTCTTACACGTTTTTGAGCTAAAACACCCGACTTGAGTGAAGTAATTCAGTTACTGAAGTTTTTAAATGCCGACAAAATACTCATTTGACCAGTTTCCTAACTTATTTGCTGTGTTTCCAAACTCACAAGTTGTCAACAGGAGTGCAAGCATTTATATTTTGTAAATTTAATTCAACAAGCACTTAACTTACACGCAATGTAAATAATTCGTCAGCGTGGGACGTTGTTCGACAACCAAACTTAGTGCAAGTTTCGACAGTTGAAGAGACACCAATTTTGATTTCACAAAGCGATGCTACTTCGTATTTACGCTAATCATTATTCTAGAATTCGACTTTTTATCATCGATAATATTTCCTACAAGTTGAAGTCGATAGAGAGATCAAAAGTGTACTTAACGATTTTCTTTAACAAGATTCGTAGTGCGCATGTTAAAGCTATAGCCTAACCTAACGTTACGCCCATACTGTCCTACGTGTGTATGCAGTTGAATAGTATTGTAACGCTACACATTCATCCTGTTAGGCAAGCATAGCGTAAGCTGCTGTACCTTAGGCCTTATAAATAGGTACGTACAGTATCCTGCATTGTATAGTTAGCCAGACGGCTTGCCGTAGTGAGTGACTTTGCCAGTTGGTAGTACACGTAGTAAAAAGAAAAAAAATAGGCTAGGCAAGTCATGGCTGGCCTTCATAGAGCCATGAGCGTCAATCCTGGGGGGGGGGGGGGGAACGGGGGGACAAGTCCCCCCACATTTCGATGGGTGGGGGACACAGTATCAAATGTTCCCCCCCCCCCACATTTGCGTAAAAGAGTAGTGCCGTGGCTCTATTTGACTGGCTTTTTGAGTGGTATGTAGGTTTGTTGGGCAATTGTTAAGTGTCTCGATGCAGATTCTGAATGCAGATTTCGTCAGGGAAATCTTATTTAATGACAAAATTTTGGCGCCCTTCGCGCGCATGCGTCACGCTTTGGACTCCTTCTCATGACCATTAAAATGGTAAATACATGGAACTATTCTGATCACAACACTCTCCGAAAACAGACATACATCTCCAAACATCTGAAGGGGCCTCTCATCAATATGGGATCATTCAATCAGTGGCGTACGCAGAGGGGAGGGCCATTCGGCTATGCCCCCTCACTTATTCCAATTTTTTTAAGTTCTAAAAATACGTAAATTTTTTATGCCCCCTCACTGATGCCTGTTTTTTAGTTCCTAAAAATACGTAAATTTTTTAACACAAATTTTGCTTCAAAAGGTAGCATATTTGGCACAAGATTGCATGTAAGGACACCTTATTTTTCAAAAATTTTCAAAGGGGAGGGGGACACCCCTCCCCTTGGACCCCTCCCCCAGGCCGGCGGTCACACAACATACTGCATGCCCCTCCCCCTTGAGACAAATCCTGGGTACGCCACTGCATTCAGTCTAATTTGTAGCATGATGTAGAAGGTTGAAAGTACTTTGTTGCCGTTAAATATTTTTGAAAAATTTTTACAGAGCGCTTCGCCGATGCCATTATCGGTAGAGATGGTGATTGTTAATACACTTACGACTTAAAAGCATTCTGAAAACGCCCTTGCTAGTCTTTCACAACTTTGCTGTACTACGATCAGTTCCAAAAATATCCCAAAGATAGCACCATTTTGCATCTAAGCAACCTTAAATTAACTTTAAAATTCTCAAAGGGGAGGGGAACGCCCCTCCCCTTAGACCCCTCCCCAGGTAGACAGCTTTATGTAGTGACAAAGGAAGGATCCCCACTGTTGTATACAAACGCAGGGGGCATAAAAAGTGCAACTTACGCGCCGCCACTGCAGTTAGTAAAAACATCTAGCCAGTCGGGAAAATTAGAATTCACTAAATTATGGACATTTTCCAGCCATATACGATCAGCTCCAAAACTATCCCAAAGATAGCACCGTTTTGCACCTAAGCAGACTTAAATTAACAAAATTTTCTCAAACGGGAGGGGGACCCCTCCTCCAGGACGACACATTTATGTAGTGACAAAGGAAGGATCCCCACTGCTGTATACAAAACGCAGAGCGCTCATAAACAAAGTGCAATTTACACTCAGTTGGAAAAAACATCCAGCCAGTCGGAATTTGGGACGATCACCTTCACACCCCAAAACATGTCACCCTAGCAACGGGCCTGGTCGGGTCCATGATCTCCGACAATGATCCACGCTGCGAAGCGTGGTTTCAGCTATTTTGGGACATGATAAAATGTATTTCACCTGGCAGATCTCAGTGATGGTCATGTTAACTTTGAAGTGATAATTCTTATTAGACAGGCCCGTAGCCAGGCCGGGGCACGAGGGGGCCGTTCCCCCCGTGCGGACCAGTGTGCCCCCCTATACTGAAAATCGATCGAAAATAAAATTCTAGTACATGTAAACGGTGGCCCGGGTATGACACCAACGATTTGTAACCAAAAATGATCCCAAAAGAAGTTTAATAATGAAAGTATTTTGTTCTCTGTAACATTTTTGTTCTAAAATCACAAAAATTTTCGCGCTACGCCCGCTTTCACCTTTAGTTAGTTACATAGAGCTTTAACACCCGTTTCAGATATGTTGGCTTAATTTATAAATGTACAGGTTCCACAATTAGCCTATTGTTCTTTCGTGTAGGTGTGATTCCTGGAAAAACACAAAACAGAATCCATAAAAAGTTCCATCCTCTTTCTCTTACGATCGGGAAGATTCTTAAGTCAGACTCAACATCATGATAATCATTTTGTATGAAACGTAAAGTGTCTCAATGTCCAGGGGTGGTGGAAGGGGGCATCCCCTCGTGACCAGTCGCCCGGCGTCTTGGTTTTGTTCTTAAAGACAGACACTCATTACCCCCAAAACATTTTGATTGGGAGAAAGCAAAATTCTCAATTGGTCATAGGTGAATGCTCTTTGATTAACATCAAAGCTTACAACACACAGCATGCGCAGAGAATGTTCTGGTTACATATTATGGCCTTGCACGCCCAACAGGATATGCTCTTCATCAATAAACTAGGTTTGTGTCTGCACAAGGAGGGCTCAACACAGTTTAAGAAGGATTAACTTAGTCGGGAGAATTGGAACTGTCTAGGACGAAGTTTCTTCCACAGAAACCCAAATTTTCTAACTTTCCTTAATAAGAACCAAATATTTTAAATTTTTCTTCAACAGAACCCCAAATTTTTCGCCGGTCGCCCAAAATTTCGCGTTCGGTATCCAATCTGTAACCCATTGCTTCTGAAGGGGCTTCGGGTTGCTGGACCTCTTAGGGGAGCTTGGTCCCTTCGTCGGACTTATCTTTCCACCACCCCTTGATGAGTCTGTATGCAGGTTTCACCGTGGTAAATGATTTTCCTGCAAAATTTCGGCGCGCTTCGCGCGCAATTCTCACAAGGTGTCTATATGCGTTGTCTTTACTGATCCGTCTTACGCAAACTTTAGTTAGCTAGAAAATTTGCCAGAACGTGAAGCACATCCTAATGCGGGAGGGATGTAACTGTTGGCAACTTCTGGCGGGGCCATGCCCCCCGACCTGCCATGCACGCCGTATACCGCAGCCCGCACGACGCAAAGAACCCTTCCAGTGCAACGAGAGCCTTTTTACATTCGATCGAGCACATTTTATTGTATTGACACGCATACTGTTTATACATTATTTACAAAAAACTAGAAAATTCAAACGTGCTTAGACAGTTAGAGCAGTAGCAACGATGCTTTAGGAAGTATCCTGAAAATGTATTTTTAATGCGAGAAATTGAGTACGAGTATTTTTCAGTTAGCCGGAACGAATGGTAGGAATAACTCTAGTGGTATAGGTTTCCGTTACGCACATCCGAGTAGGCTGCTTTTAACACAGTCGATGTGTAAAGCAGTTATATGTTTCAGGGAGCCGGAAGTCTTCCAGCTCCCTGCATGTATGAAAAGGCCAATCATTAAGGAATATAGATCACTGGATAAGGCTAAGCTCTTCGAAGACTTCATGACTAAATAATATCAAGGCATGGATTATGTTACAGCAATTGATAAAGAAGGACCTCAGTAGCCTTCCCGCTTATTACTGGAGGTAGTTAAGAGACGGAAACAAGCGAAACTCTCTTTCGGCTGATTCGATTGTAAGTTTATTACTCATTTTTTGGTACAATAATATTCCTGTGAGTTGTATAGGTTAATAATATGTCATTGTTACGTTGGTTCGAAGCCTCCGTGGAGATGTCAACATTCCGGGCACCCCTTTTTATGCTACAAGGTGCTGACCAGGCGCGGATCCAGACATTTCGAAAGAGGGGGATGGGGTGGGGTGAAAGCCCCCTTGAATATTCTCCTAGATTAACATTATGCTAATCTTCGCGTCTTTTTATTGTTGATGGGGCGAAAGGGGGGGGGGGCTGAGGCCGGGAAAGCCCCCCTTGGATCCGCGCCTGCTGACTTCAGGTCGTCTGCAGCTTCACATACTTTCAAATAACTATAATACCGTATATGCTTAACAGTTCTCCCACACCTAGATGTTCCCCTATAACTAAGCACAGTTAAATGGAAAATACAGTCACTAAAATTTGAATTAGTGTACCTCGCGGTCCTAAATTCATGCATGACTCTGTTTAAATGTGCTTTTAAAAGGTTAAAGGGAAAATGAATCACCTCAATCTGCATTAGTTGTAGTGTACCCGGATATCCTATTCATGAATGGCCGCTCAGAATCATGTGACGATATTATTCTCACTCAGGGTGAAGTGGGAAATTTAGGCAAAGTAACTTGTTGACTTGAAAGCAGTAAACTGTTTATGTTCTGAAATACCATGAAAGACATATAAAGGGAAATGAATATCACTAAGATTTAGCTGCTGTTTCAAAATATGTTTGGTGCGACTGCTTATAAGCCCATTACTTGTGACAATATTTTTGTCAATGAAATGTCCAGTTAATGCAGAATAACTTCATACTATTCCTTCAGTATGTAATATTTTGTTTGGACAAATCATGAAAGATGGTCATAAAGGATAGGCCTATATAAACAACGCTGTACAATGCGACTAAACTGGTCGCATTGGCGACTAAAAACTTTTCAATGCGACCATAAGCTCAATTCTTACCGCCAACGGCGACCAAGCATTTGGCATGTTAGTCACCAGTTTACTCATTTATTTGACTCAGCAGCTTCACTCAGAAGGCACAGTGATCCATAAATTTCATTTTTATTGAACAACACACTGACTGAAACTTACGTAAAATGATGACATATTTATTTTATATTACAGGATTTATATTGATTTAACAAAATTACCAAAAAAAGCTGGCGCCTAAGTTTTTTTCTTTAGGAGCCAGTGGCTACCAAAAATTTTTTTTTTGCTGTGTACAGCGTTGCCTGTATAGGAGGAAATTTGTCAAGATGTCACGGCAGTGATGTTTTGAAATGAATGTCGGGTGGCTGCATTTCCCTTTTATACTTTGCAAACTTTTCTTGGTGGAGCGTTTCCCCGTGCCCGTATAGCGAGTCGCAGGTGTACACTCACTCCTCACTTGTTGCAGCCTTATTCGTATTTTAAGGGTTTTTGACTGCATATAAAAACAGAGACATGATTTTAAGTAACTAATTTTGAACATGTGTGAAGAATGTTATCACTATCAGGCGATTAAAAAGTACCACATATCTAACAATTATGCAGATGTTGGAGTGGAAAAGCTCAGTTTCTCACTTAGCCCGTCCGGGGTCAAATCATGTTATAGGCACTTTTATGCAGTGTTTTGTTATTCGATTTTTTGTCTTCTGTTACTTACCGTACTTGGGATATAGACTTGTAATATTGATAATAAGGTTCGTATTCTTATTGTGTGAAGGTCAGAAGTGATTGGAGACCACCTGAGGTCAAAATTTGACAACCTTGTGACCACAATATTCAAGACTGCCTGAAACTGTAGCCCGGCATTGCCTGACAGGCTGCAGCCCAGCCATAGGCGGATCCAGGGGGGGGCAACTAGGGTCAACTGCCCCCTATGACCAGTCTAGCGCCCCTCAGTACAAGAAAAATGCGCCCCCTGCGTCCTAAAAGTTAAGTAAAAACTGCCCGAAAAGTAAAAAAAAAAAAAAAAAAAAAAAAAAAAAAAAAAAAAAAAAAAAAAAAAAAAAAAAAAAAAAAAAAAAAGGGCCCCAGAATTTGGAACCGTATAGCTATATATAACTATGGCAATGGGAGTTGGTCTCCGAAATGTAGTCGGTCAAATTCAAGAGTATGCGGCCCCTGCATGATGTTGGCGCCCCCCTTTTCAAACTGCCCCCCTTCAGCTAGGGGCTGGATCCGCCCTTGAGCCCAGCGCTGCCCTACACTACCCGGCACCGCCCTGCAACACTCGTACCATGCAGAAGAAAAAAAAGGGGGGATGGTAAGGACTTCTTTTTCGTAAGGGAATCATAGAACGGATGTTCAGGTTATCTTTTTTGAAAATACTCCAGACGAAACCACAAATACAGTATGAGTTTACTGATTTTATCTTTATTTTGAAATATTGATTAAACGACTGTTGACTTCTACTTGAATTACGGTAATGTTTTGTTCATGGGCGGATATCCTTAGGGAATGGTTTAGGGTGATATATTCTTCGTCAAATTCGAAATGGAATATCACGTACCGTATTCCACTCCCACTCCATAAAATCACAGCTGAAAGCCAAATCAAGTTGCCGATTATTTTTGAAAGCAAAGATAAAATAAACCATAATAAACTGTTGTAATTTATTTCGGCACGTTTCGCGCGCACCTGTAGCAGATAAATTTTTCTCATCAGAGCAGGATTGGTTGTTGAGGCGATCATTTACGTGAAGTTGCATATTCGGTTGGTTAGGCTGCCATGGGCCGATCAGTTGGGCTGCCCTGCACCAGCTGCCGAGAGAAAGATTTCAGTACTTGTGGGGATACTGTCCATGTTTCGCAAGACGGGGGAGAAGCCAACGATTTGATGGGAAAACCGCCAACTCTGCCCCGACAAGCATAAACACTATACATGAGTGGATCCATACTGGCCCGGCTTAAGTGTTTATCAGGTCGTTGTTCTAAAAATGCGGAGTCTGAGAGAAGACCTTTTTGACACCATCTAAAGGTATTTTCGCAGGCCCCCATTTTGGTAGGCCCCATGCATTGGGCCCACTTTCCTTATTTGATAATCCGGCCTTGGATGAAAGTGGACTCAACTTACCCAGAATTTAAATTTGTCGTTAGTTCACTACATGCACAACATGAAAATGCAGCTTTTGCTGTCCCGATTACGTCTGCATAGGGCCCAGAAGCCCCCAAACCGGATGTAGGGTTCCTTTTTTTCGGGGAGGTGCCTCGGATTCCTTCCCACAGAGGAAGAGCTCTTACCAAGGCTGCAACACTGGACTCCGGACCCATGCTCAGTTCCAGACACGAGTCCATTTGTTGGCTAGAAAAGTGAAAAAAAAATCGTAAGCTGTACACAGTTGTTGGGAGTGTTGTAGTGTGAGTGCAGGACCCATGAGTACGGGTACCGGTACGGGTACCAGGTCATGAATACAAGTACGGGTACAGGTACAGGGTCATGAGTACGGGTACGGGTCCGAGGAAAAAGCTGTCATAAGTATACGAGTACGGGTACAGGGTCATGAGTGCGTTTATGAGTGTGGGTAGCAATCCTTTACTGCATTAATGTAAGAAACGGATATTTGGACAGACTCAATCCTCCATATTGCCCCTTCTTCACAGAAAATTTCAACCTTGAACAGTTCCCAGTCCAGCCAATGCCCCCTGAACGACCCTGGGCACCCGGTGCATGTAACCTCAGGCCTATAAAGCCTATTAGGCCTATAGTTATTCGATTTTATGGGGTTACGTGTCGAGTGGATATAAAGGTTCGTTGCTGGAAACTTAAATTGTCAGTTGCTATGTTTGTCAGGGTGGGTAAGTGTCTGGATGGAAATTGTGTGGTGGGGAGTGGCTCATGCTAAAGTCACGTATCGAGGAAGAGTCAGCCCTGGAACCATTCTCTAGTTACCATTATAAACTGTTGACTTTGCTAAACACCAGTCAGCTTACGCACGACTCAGATTAACGTGCAGAGCGGAATCCGTTCTCTCAATTTCTCTGAAAGGTTTCGCAAACTAGGGATATGACTTCTCAGGGAATATGCCGCGCAGCCTGCTACGTAGGCAAAACAGGCGTTGTTTGAGAAGTGGCATCAAAGACTATTTATGTAAACAAACAAATGACGTCACGCAATTGCGACTGCTTCATTTATTTTGAAAAATCAGCGAAATCCTTCAAATCGCCTCTTATATCACTTTCAATCTTATTAAATGATGTTTATTCATCCTAAGTAGAAATCCTCAAACTCCTATAGAACCATTACGGTCAGGTAACCGTGCATAATCCTAGGATAACCGCACGGTAAGTTAAGAGTAACATCACCGGCGGATGAATACATAATACAAAATGCAAGATTTCGTTGCTATATACTTCTGGTTACGTTTAGGGTGCGGCGGTATTACGATAAACAAATACCGGTATACCGCCGACAAATACCGGTGATACAGGTATATGCAGATGCGAAATGTGCTAAAAAGTCTAAAAAATGCGATTTTTTCAACGCGCTTCGAGCGCACCCCACTCTGAGTTCTAGGTCTTCCATTCTTAAAATTATTGTTCCAAAGCCCTTGGAAATCCTCAAAATAATCCATTCTTCCCTCCTTCCTCCAGCCCCCTGCATAATCAATCCCAGCCGACTGTAAGTCATGCGTAGTAAGAGCATAATTGCAAAATTGTGATTTTTGTGGTCTGTTTAGTGCCCACCATATGTCATTTGAAGGTCAAGCTAAAATGATTCATTTTAATGACTACAATTTCGTTAATACCCTAGAGCTTTCTGGGCTTCGCCCATCGACCCCACCACGGCCACCAGGGGCCTTAAGGCGGGCCCTGGACCCCACGTCATTATGGGGAGCGCTAAGCCCTCCCGAAGCGCCTTCGGCGCCGTTTGCCATTCCCATGGGTTTGCCTACCACTTTCAGACGTCAAATCCCGCCTCTGTACGCTCGTATCCGATTGATAAACAAATCAGCTGTCTGCATTTTTTGGTGTTTGTTGCAATGATACGCGCTCTTGTCTCCATCGGGGCTCACTTTCTGTACTGTGACGTCATATGCATAAGGTCTATAGTTACCATTCCCATCAAAATCTATCAGATACTGACTTTTCTAAGACTGCTTCTGTTTTTGCTCTTACATCGCGAAAAAAACATGAGCAACATATGCAAATTTGTGACGTGGAACGAAGGAGTCATGCCTTATTTTATCCTGTCTATTACACGCTAAAGGCTTTAAGTCAAAACGCCCAACAAAGTACTATTGGGTGGACCGTTTTTAGTATTTTCTGTTTTTCTCTTTTCATACTTCACTCCTTTCCTGATTTGAAATCACCAGACTGATTTTCCCGCGTCTGGCTACAGAGATGGGACCAGGCGTGTAGCGAAGGGAAAGGGCTACCATCCCCTCCTTGATCAATTTTTCTTTTCTTTTTCTTTTATTATATCGCTCCTGCGGTTTGTAGATGGACAACTTTTGGATATAAAATGAGGTAAAACATTACAAAAATGCCTTAGAGATGCAATTTTTCTGCTAGGTTGGCGTGCACCCATTCTGAATGTAATTTTGTTTTTCACTTTTACTTCGTGTTGGACGGTCTCGGTGAAGTTATTGTTCCTAAGCCGGGGGAAATTCTCACCATCACCCGTCTACCCGTACAGCATCGAGCCCTCTGCATCATCAGTCCCAGTCGGTCTTTGGTTAGTCAGTGTCAAACTGTGATTTTGTGGTCTGTGTAGTGCGTAGTACCCATCCAATGCCATTTTAAGAAGATAAATGCATCATTTGTATGTCCACAATTTCGTAAAAACTCCAAAACTTCCGGGGCTTTGCCCCCTGGACCACACCAGGGTTCCGTTTGGCGGGACTCAGGACCCTCGCCGTTAACATTTGGCAAGGATGCTTTTGGTATATCCTGGAAGATCCCGCGTGGTACGCTTCTTTCAGGTTGAATATCCCTGGTCAACGGCATGAGTATTTTCCCTAAAGTGACGATTTAACAGAAGTTGTGAAGTACTTAGAAACTTGTAACTTTGATATCTGTTACCAGGGCTATAGCGCTCAAATCTGGATTCTGGCCCATCCAGGATTCGAGTCCGTTTTACTGGACTTTGGATTTGCCGGAAAGGAGAGGTTGCAATTTGCACAGTCGGGACTGAACTGCAACTGGACTCGCACTAGGAGCAGATTCCACAAAAATGAAATTACATGAGGATTGCGTAAGACTCCGTGGGTATTTTTACAAATGTGTACATGATTGATCACACGATGGAAGTGCTTCATCGAGGAAGTACTTCCGTATCAAACCCACCGACTGCAGTGGTCAAGTGGTTAGAGCATCCGACTTGTAGCAGCCGGAAGGTCTAGGGTTCAAATCCTGGCCGGGTCATACCAAAGACTTTAAAAATGGAACCTACTGCCTTTGTGCTTGGTGCTCAGCATAAGCAATGGAGAAGGGAAAACAAGCCAGTGAGCCACAACTGGAAAAAATGACAGCCGTTGGTCCCGTGGTGTCGCTCGACTTGAACCCAACTTGTTTGGAAAGCTCGGGACGTTAAACCTCAACTAACCTAACCTAACCTTATCAAACCTATGCAATTTAAGTCTTACGTGCGTCAGACAGTAGAAATAAATCCTAGTAATGACCTCATTGATTGCATAATAAGAAGGAAAACAGCACAAACACCATGCGTAGCATACTTTGTCATGTTGTCAAATAAAACTAGATTCGCGTTGAACAATTGGGGCCACCTACTACATTTGATCGGAGCAGTGGATCCGCCAAAGAAGGGGGATGGGGCATTTTCCTCCAGTCAGTGCCTTTGCCACCTCCCCACTTGCACCCCGTCACCGTTGTGCAAAGATATATAGCCTATGGGAGCAGTGCGCGCTCATAACTATTTGCCCAATCCCCCCCCCCAAAATAAAAAAACAATCGGCTGATTGCCTACCACTTGTCTCCCACAATTCTGAAAGCGCCACTTGCTTGGACTCAGGTTAGGTTAACTCCGATAAAAACAAACCCGTGATGGTTTCCCTAAGTTACAACCCCGTTGTATAGCAGGTATGGTTTGCTGCATTACTAGTGATTATAGCGTTTTTTCTCTTTTTTTTCTCTTCTACAAATTTCCAAGACCGAAGAAGTCTGAATAGAGCCGTGGTGAGATGCATCTTCAACTTTAAAACCTGCAGTTGACTCCATTTTATCGTTTTAAGGCCGGTTCATACTTCCAAATTTCTCGCGCGATAAAGCGATCAATAACCATATATGGTCAAAATATCTTTGCCGCCAGTTCGATTCACGGTCATCGCTTGGAGTTGAGCATTGTTCAACATTTCTCGCAAGCTCTCGAGATATCGCAAAGGAAACGGCTTACTGAATTGCGCCTGATTAAGCGCGTGCTGCTTGTTTTATCACCGCGTAGTGTGAACAGCACTCTTTGGAAACGAGCGTTCACGATCCTATCTCGAGAGGAGCAGTGCGCACACGGAATACCTTTCAGATACCACAGCTCATTACATCGTATTCGCGCGTATCCGAGCACGACTAATCGGCGGCCCTGCATTGTGATGACAGTGGAGACGTTGGTAGGAATAGAAGGGCCAAACCAGTTATTAAGCTTCCCACGCAATTAAAACATAAAAGTTAGCCTAAGGCATAGAGATTTTCTTGTATACACTTAAAATTATCACGGCTATATCGAGCTAATCAATAGTGTACTTGGTCGTTAGAGCCGATCAAACCGCCGTATACACATATGTAACTAACTACTAGGCATTAGCATAGGCAGGCTATTGGGAGACTGTGCATTGCATACTTGCCAGTTACTGCGAAAGTTGGCAAGCTCATCGCGACGAAAACTGAAGTTATGAATCCAATTTTACATCGGCATATCGAGACCCGCGCAGCAACACTAACCATCCTTAAACACAGTTTATATAGCGCTATTAATGGGAGATATGAAATCCAGCCTTTTACATCTTTTATCTCATATATATAT
>JAIZAY010001634.1:0-13888 GCA_029531755.1 Holothuria leucospilota | reverse complement strand
CGCCCAGCACAAATAGACATTGATTGAAGGAGCACACATTATATACAAATTTTCGAATGCAAGGCGATTCAGTTTTTGATAAACGATATTGATGCACGAAGTATTGTGACGTCATTTCCAGTTACAGATAACTGAGCTATAAAACTTGTAATGCAACGCCGTTGCGATGACAACAAACTTACCTACAATGTGATAACTTAGCACAATGGAGGTTACTTGCTCCGTGCATGGACGTACATTTTAAGTTCGATCAACTGAGAGTGTCCAATTAGGCTATGCAACCCCATTAAAAATTAAAAAACTTACTTGAAGGGAGTTTAAAAAAAACCCCCTTTCCATGAAAGGAATTTAAATTTCAATTTCTTTAAAATTTGGGGCCCCCTTTTGCGTGTGACATTGTATGATGACACATAGCTATGCATGGTTCAACAGGAGAAACAGCAAAATCTTTTCCTTCCGTCCCCACGAATATGAGGGAAAATAAAAAATGTTCAGTATCCACTACCGTACAAAAGTGTTTCGCGGTTGTATGTTGCTACTAGACCGCACTATGGGAAAAACTCCCACTCCGGTACGGTTTTTCTTGGATTTCGGGTTACCAAACCAAGGGAAAAACCACCCCCCACACCCACCCCCAAACGCCCCAACAACACACAAATCTCAAAACAAAAACACCCCCAAAAGGGCAATAACAGGGCCCCAAGGCAACCACAGCGCGGGGGGACATGGGGGGGGGGTCCAAATTGTTTACTTAAAAACACTATTTACGGGTTTAAATTACGTATATACAACAATCTACACGTAACGAAAACAAAACCCTTTCCCAAAAAAGTCGAACGACCCGGCAGGGGATCGGGAAAAGTCCCTTTTCTTCGGGGAAACCCCAAAATTAACAAAAAAGCCCGACGGCAAAAACACGTAAAAAGCCAGGGCAAATACAGGGTTTACCTTGGGCCCCAAAGGGGGGCCCGGAGGGAAAAGGGGGAAAGGGTAACCTCATTATCCCCACCCTTAAAAAAGCTCCACAAAACCGGGGGTGCAGTTTTAAAATTCTACCCAGGACGTACATTGGGGCCATGATAGGCACATGACATGGGCGCAAATAAATGCCTCACAGAGAGTAACGGAATTCCAACACGTGATATTCTAAATTCACCCGGCGGGCTTCAAAAATCACGAAGACAAAAAGTAACACACCCAACAGTTCAGGTTTCACCGTGCTCAACTTTTATAACTGCAAAAAAAAAATTTTAGCGTGCCTTTTGTATTTTTAATTAAATAGGGCTAGCAAAAGGGGCCTATTGGCGTTTAAAAAACCCAAAAAAAACCCTATTTGGCGTTTTTTTTTTTCCCTTTTTTTGCCGGTAAATATTGAAAGTGGGACGCCAAAGGCGTTTTTGGGGGGCTTAATGGGGAAAATTTAAAAAAAACCTTTTTTTACCAATTTTTAAGAAAAAACCCCTTTTTTTTTTTCCCCATTTTAAAAGTCACCCGAGTGGAACGTAACGGGGTTTAAAATTTACACCCCCCTTTTGCAAAAATAATTGGGGTAAAGTATGAATATGGGCCCATATTTGCATTGAAAGCTTTTAAACGTTGACAATTTTTTATACTGGAAAATACAGGGTCAATTTTCTGAATTTTTTTTTGGGGTTTTTTTTCATGTGAAATTTGGGGGGAGTTGAGCCGGTTTTTCGCCACAAAAATCTGGGAACACCGAGGTTTTCGTCCCTGTCCATTTTTTTTCCGGGCCGCGCCTTGTTTTTGGTGTAACTTGTGTTTTGTTCTTCCCAAACCCGGGGTTTTGTCTTTGGGAAAAAATTTTTTTTTTTTTTTTGGGGGGGGGGTTTGGGAAAAAATTTTTGGGAAAAATTAACCCCAAAAAAAAAATTTTGGGGGGGGTTTTTTTCCCAAATTTTGGGGAAAAAAGGGGAAAAAAGGGGGGGGAAAAAATTTTTTTGGGTTTTTTTTTCCCCTTTGGGGCCTTTTTTTTTTTTTTTTTCCCCCGGGGTTTGGGAAAAAAAACCCAAAAAAAAAAAAAACCCCCCCAAAAAAAAAACCCTTTTAAAATTTTTAAAAAAAAAAATTTTTTTAAATAAAAACTAAAAAAACCCGTTTTTTTGTGGGGGGAAAGGGGGCCCCCCGGCCCCCCAAAAAATTTTGGGGGGGGGGGCCCCCCCCCTTTTTTGGGGGGGGTTTTTTTGGCGGGGGGGGGGGGGCCCCCCCCCCTTTTTTTTTAAAAAAAGGGGGTTTTTTTTTTTTTCCCCTTTTTTTTTTTGGGGTTTTTTTTTTGGGGGGGGCCCCCCCCCCCTTCCCTTTTGGGGGTTGGGAAAATTTTTTTTTTTTTGGGGGGCGGGGGGGGGGGGCCCCCTTTTTTGGGGGGGGGGGGTTTTTCCAAACCCCCCTTTAAAAATTTTAAAATTTTTTTTTCCCGGGCCCCCTTTTTTTTTCCCCGGGGGGTTTTTTCCCCTTTTTTCCCCCCCTTTTTTTGGGGGGGGCCCCCCCCCCGGGGGGCCCATCCCGGGGGGGCCGGGCCCGAAAATTTTTTTTGGGGGGGGAATTTAAAGGGGGAAAAAAATTTTTTGGGGTTTTTTCCCCCCCCCCCTTTTTTCCCCCCTTTTTTGGGGGGAAAAAAACCCTTATTTTCCCCCCAAATTTTTTTTTGGGGAAAAAGGGCAGAGGCCAAAAAAAAAGGGGGGGCCCAAGGGGGGGAAGGGCCCCCCCAAAGGGGGGCCTTTTGGGTGTGGGGGGGGGGGGGGGCCCCCCTTTTTTTGGGGCGGGGGGGGCCCCGGGTTTTTTAAAAAGGGCCCCCCCCTTTTGGGGGGTTTTTCCCCCCCCTTTTGGGGGTTTGGGAAAAAAACCCCCTTTGGGGGGGGTGGGTTTTTGGGAAAAAAAATTTTTTTGGGGGGGGGGGTTTTTCCCTGGGGGGGGGGGGGGTTTGGGGGTTTAAATTTTTTCCAATGGGGGGCCCCCCCCCCAAAAACCCCCCCGGGGGGGGGGGTTTTTTTTTTTTCCCCTTTTTTAAAAAAGGTTTTTTTTTTTTGGGGGGGGGGCCCCCTTTCCTTTTAAAAGGGAAAAAAAAAAAAAAACCCCCGGGGGGGAAAAAAAAAGGGGGGGTTTGGGGGGGTTTTTTTTTTAAAAAAAAAAGGGGGAAAAGGGGGGGAAAATTTAAAAATTTTTTTTTAAAAAAATTTTTTTTTTTTGGGGGAAAATTTTAAGGGGGCCCCCCGGTTTTTTTTTGGGGGGGGTTTTTCCCCCCTTTTTGGTTCCCTTTTTGGGGAAAATTTTTTTTAAAAAAATTTTTAAAAATTTTTTTTTGGGGGGGTTTTAAACCCCAAAAAAAAAAATTTAAAAGGGTTTTTAAAAAACCAAAAACCAAAAAAATTTTTTTTCCCCCCCTTTTTTTTGGGGTTCCCTTTCCCCCTTTTTAAATTTTAAAAAATTGAAAAAAACCCCCGGGGGTTTTTTTTTGGGGGGCCCCCAAAAAATTTTCCCCGGGGGTTTTTTGGGTGAAAATTTTTTTTGGGGGGGAAAGGGGCCCCCTTTTTTTTGGGGCCCCCTTTCCCGGGTTTCCCCCCTTTTTCCCCCTTTTTTTTTGGCCAATTTTGGGGGGGGGGGGCCCCCCCCCCCCCCGGGGGGGGCCCCCCGGGAAAAACCCAAAAAAAAATTTGGGAAAAAACCCCCGGGGGGGGGGAAATTTGGGGGAAAATTTTTTTTAACAATAAAGGGGATAAAAAAATTTTTTAAAAAAAAGGGGGGGGGCCCCCCCCTTTTTTTAAAAAGGGGGGGACCCCCGGGTTTTAAACCCCTTTTTTTTTTTAAAAAAAAATTTTTTTTTGGTTTGGGGGGGGGCCCCAAAATTTTTTTTTTTCCCTTTTTTTCCCCCCCGGGGGGTTTTGGTAAAAAGGGTTTTTTTTTTTGGGGTTTTAAAAATTTTTTTTTTTTTCAAAAGGGAAAAAACCCTTTAAAAAAACCCCCCCCCAAAAAAAAAAAAACCCCCCTTTTTTAAAAAAATTTTTAAAAAAGGGGAAAAAAAGGGGGCCCTTTTTGGGAAACCAAAATTTTCCCCCCCCCCCCCCAAACCCGGGGCCCCCCCCTTTTTTTTTTTTTCCCCCCTTTTCCCGGGCCCAAAAACCCCCTTGGAAAAAAAACCCCCCAAAAAATTTAATTTTTTTAAAAAAAAAATTTTCCCCCCCCCCAAAAAATTTTTTTTCCCAACCCCCCGGGGCAAAAAAACCCCCCTTTTCCCCTTTTTTTCCCCCCGGGGCCTTTTTCCCATTGGTTTTCCCCCCCCCAAAAAAACCTTGGGGTTTAAAAGGGCCCTTTAAAAAAAAATTTTTTTTTCCCCCGGGGAAAACCCATTTAAAAAAAAAATTTTTTTTAAATTTTTTTTGGGGGCCCCCGGGGGGTTTTTCCCAAAAGGGGCCCCCTTCCCCTTTCCAAAAAGGGGGGTTTTTAAGGGGAAATTTTGGGGGGGCCCCCCTTTTTTGGCCCCCCGGGGGGGGGAAAAAAAAAAACCCCCCAACCCCCCCCAAAATTTTGGTTTTGGGGGCCCCCCCCCCCCCCAAAAGGGGTTTTTTTTTAAAAAAAAAACCCCCCCTTTTTGGGCCCCCCCGGGAAAAGGCCCCCCCGGAAGGGGGGTTTTTTTCCCCCCCCCCGGGGCCCCTTTCCCCCGGTTTATTTTGGGGGGGAAAACCCCCGGAAAAAATTCCCCCCCCCAAAAAAGAAAAATTTTTAACCCCAAAAAAATTTTTAAAAAGGGGGGTTTTGGGAAAAAAAAAAATTTTTTTTAAAACCTTTTCCCCCTTTTTGGGGGTTTTTTTTTTTTCCCCCCCCCCCCCCTTCCCCCCCCCCCCCCGGGGGAAAACCCAAAAACCCCCCGGGGGGTTTTTTTTTAAAGGGTTTTTTTTAAAAACCCCCCCGGGCCACCCCCCTTTTTTCCCCCCCCCCCTTTTTTTCCTTTTTTTTTTTTGGGGGAAAAAAAACCCCCCTTGACCTTTGGGGGGCCCCCCTTTTTTGGGGGGAAATTTTTTTTGGGGGGCCCCCCTTTTTTTTTTGGGGGGGGCCCCCCGGGGGAAATTCCCCCCAAAAGGGCCCGGGAAAGGAAAAAAAGGGGGGGTTTTTAAAAACCCCCGGGGGGGGGGGGGAAAAAACGGCCCGGGGGTTTTTTTTTTTTTAAAAAAAAAAAAGGGGGAAACCCCCTTCCCCCCCCCGGGGGGGGGGGGGGTTGGCCCTTTCCCCCCCCCCTTTTTTTAATACAGTAAGGAGATCCATTTAAAAAAAACTGGATTCAAGCTAAATTTTCTTCAAAATTTTAAAGAGGGAAACCGGATTAACCCCTGTCGAAACCTTTTTCCTGATCGAAAGGTAAACTACGCAATTTTGGGAAAATCACGGTCCATCCCTATTTTTACTAAATCCCCGCACCAATAGAGGTTTTTGCTGAATAATGTGGGCCCCCCCACCGCACAAAGTCCCGAAAGGGCCCTCAAAATCCGGGCCTAACTGTTCCCTACCCGTTACAAAGGGCTTTTGCCGAATCTTGTAGTCTACATTTAAAAAGGGGGGATTGGCCGTTTTTTTTTTTCGGTTCGGGGGGGGTCTCCTGACTTGGCCCCCAAAGTTATCACGCCTGTGCGCTGCGAGAGGCTCAAAGAGCCAACAAAAAGGAAAAGGGAAAAGGGAAAAAATACATCCGGGGGTCCCTGTCCAAAAGGTACCCCCGAAGCGTTTATAGAATTCCAAACCCGGGAATTTCCCTCGGCCCAGGCGGGCCCTTTCCCGGGGGCCCTTTTATCCCTTTGCCACTGCCTTCCCGAGCTCGTCCAAAAATCCCAAAGGGAACCCAAATTCATCGTTCTGATCTTTTAGAGGGGGTCTTGTCAAAATTTTTCCCAATAGGGGCTTTTGAAGGCCTTCATCGAAAATCTGCCTGGGTTTTTAAAACTGCTCGTAGAAGCTCTTAAAAACCTCCACATGTCGGGAGGGTCCTTTCGTACCACACCCTGGACGTCACGGAAATCCTTTTATTTGGCGATCGTGGCATCTTTTTGACGTCCCCCCGGGAGAACTTGATGGTTGGTTTTCCCCCTCCGCCTCCACGCAATGCAACCGGGGCACAACGCGGGGGCCCCTTTTTAGTTTTTTATCAAGATACTGCTTTGGGTTGCGTGAAGTTCGAAAGGGGTCCCCCCTTCCTCTCCCTAGAGCAAAAACGGAAAAGGGCCCCCTCCCTTCTTTTGACGGCTCTTGCTTTAAAATTTTTCAACTGTAAACTGTTTGATGCGAGACTTTTTCGTTTGCCCCCCCCTAAACCCGTTTAAAAAGGGCCGGGCCCCAATGTTCGCCACCCTTCGTACCTGGCCTTAAACTGTTTGCTTTTATTCAGCCCCCGTTTTGAATATCTTTTGGGTTTTTTTTCCAGAACCCCCTCCTGCTGGCCTGACTCTTGGGGGGTTTGGGAAATAGACAGTAATGCACATGGGGGCCGAAATTTTGGCCGCAAGGGAACCCCTTCCCCAGTCAAATCGGTACAGAGCAGGGGGAGAGTACACCCGGTCCAACCTTGGGGGCGCCGTGCCATCAGGGCGGGGCCAAAATGAACCCCGGACAAGCCGGGATGTTTTTCACTCTCCAAAAATCAACCATGTCGTGATTCCCTTTTTAAACATGTCCAAATTTCCCCCATGCCGACACCAAAAGCTCCAAGATGTGCACGTAGACATTCTGTCGAACTGGGGTGTCGGGAACGCAAATTAAAAGTCTCCGCTTAAAGGGTCAAGGGGGACAGCCAGGAACAAAGGGGTGGAAGGATAGTAAAAAAAAAACCCCTTTTGTCTGTAGGCTGATTGGGTGCGTAAACATTTACATAGCAAAGGGAAATTCCCACGGGGTGGGTTTTAAAGGTGATTTTCATATTCACCCCGCCCTCATGTTTAGGATCCCAAATTTTTTCCACCAGGGAAGTTTCCCTCTGGGTGAAACTAAAATAACAGAATTTCCCCAAGAAGAAGGGGAAACCAAAAGGGGGAAGCTTGCAAGCCCCCACCCCCCATTTTATAGGACCTAGGGGTAGACGTTTGTCCTCGTTTTAAAAATGGGAGTCTCCCGGAGGAAAAAAAGAAGTCCACACCTAAAGATTTGCAAAAATGGAATAATTTTTGACCGTTTTTCCCACTGTCCCCCTGGGTTAACGTTTAGGGTCATTAGGGGCAAGGGGAAAACCATTTTTATGACTGCATGTTTAATGTGTAAATACAAAAACCCTCTCTGAAACCCGGCCCTTTTTTTTTTATGTTTGGTGCTGGTGGCATAATAGGATGGACCCCTGATCTCACCTCGCCTGAGGGCCCACCTTTTTCACTGGGTTTTTTTGAAAAAACCCCCACCCCAAAACAAAACCCGTCCTCCCCGGAAAAGGGGGGGACCTTTTTTGGAGGCTCGAGGCATTTTCCCCCAACATCTGACATGACATGGGCAGACTCTGAGTCTTAGAAAGATTCGGTCTTTCTCCCTGTTTAAATTCCGGCCTCCCCCGGATCTGATGGGGGGGGTGCCTTTAGGGGCTGAGGGGGGAAGGGGAGAGAAAGGGGCCCACCTCTGGGGTTTCCCCAAAACCACCTCACATTCCTTGGAAGCTAGAATTTTTTCCACCTGATGTGCCACCCCCATCAGGTGAAGGGGAACCCGGGTTCCTCCATATTGGGTTTTGGGCCTGAATGCGGGGTTCCCTGCCGGCTCCACTCTGCACTAAGGGACGTGCAGAGTATGACGTGGGGCAGGCACCAGAGACATGTCCCCCCTCCCCACACAGGGTTTTCACCGCAAACCCCGGGTTTGGGGGAGGGTTTCCTTGTCATGCCCCAAATGCCCGGCACCGGCCCCCATCGCTTTTTTTGGGACCTGACTTGGGCCCCGGTGCCCCCCTCTCTACATTTGAAAAAAGTGCGGGGCTGGCCAAAAAACCTATGTGGTGGGGCCCTTTTAACCCCCTATGAAAAGGACGGAGGGAGTCCCTTTTTCCCGCTCCATACGGGAAATGTCTCTTTTCCCCCTTTTCGAAAAACCGGGCCAAAATTTACCTTTATTGTACTTACCCAACGCCAGTCAAGACAGTTTTCCTTCCCGGGCCCAGAACCCTCGCCACCCCGGGCCCCCATCTCCTCCAAAATTTTAGGGACACTGTCAAACCACCAAGAGCATCATATGGGGTGACAGTGGGGCCCTCCATCCCTTAAGGGAGGAAAACCCCCTTTTGGGTTCGGGCACATCATTTCCCGGAAATTCAGGGCATAATTTTTTCCGGGGGGCAAGGGCCTGCAACATCTTTTATTTCCCCTTTAAATTCTACCCTTTTTGTTTTTCAAAACAGAGAAAACTTGCTGGGGGTTTTAAAAATTTCCCCCCGAAATCAAACTGTAACTTAACGTGGGTCTAAACCCGACCTCCGGGCATAGCAGCAAGTGAAAAGTGGCCAAATAGGCCACGCGAACCCAAGGAAAAAACCCCAAAACATAATTTAAAAACTTTTTCAAGAAAAAAAAAAAGAAAACCCAAAACCCAAATTACCAGAAAAAACCCGGCGTGGCGGAGAAACCCCCAAAAAGACCAAGCCCTCGCCAACACAAGACAACACACCTAGAAATAACGTTGTCCCTTTTGGGGAGTGTCCCCCCTTTTTAAACCGTAAAATTATATAGTATTAGCCAAGGCGGGGAGCGAAACAAAACCGTCCCGCACTCGCCGAAGAACTGAACTAGCTTTGTACAAAATATTTTTTTACTGTAAAAACAAAATTTTCTTTTGTTTTGGGGGTTTTTTGTAAATTTGTTTGCATTTATGTTTCCCCGCCCCATCAAAGTTTTTTAGTTTTTTTTTTTTTGTTTTATGTGGGGCCCTTTCGATGCACTTTAAAAAACCCCCGTGTGCTTTTTAATGCTAGAAACGGAACTGTAAAAACAGAGACTCCAAACCGGCCCGGGAAAAACAAAAACCACGAAACCCTTTTCTTCCCTTTTCTTACATTTAAACTAGCAAAAAAAAAATTTTTTGGCCAATACATGAGTTTTCCCCTTTCCCTCTCAAGTTTTTTTTAGGTTTGAGTAGAGTACTGCAAAGATTTTTCCCAAACCCCCCCCCCCCCCCCCAAAAAAAAAAAATTTTTTTACCAAAGACAAAACTCCGGTTTAAGAACAAAACACAAATTAAAAAACCGAAACAAAGGCGGGTTTGAAAAAATGGGCACGACGGGGACCTTTTGGGGGGGGTTTTTCCAATTTTCTTTGGGGGAAAACCCCCCTCAACTGCCCCCAAAACACATGAAAAAAAACCCCAAATTTAGAAAATTGACCCTGTAAAATACATTAAAAACACCCTTTTCAACGTTTTCAAAGTTTCAATGCGAAAATAGGCCATATCATTTTCGTACCCCCCAAACTATTATTGGGTACAAATGGGGTGTAAAATTTTTAAAAACCCTTTCGTTTTCCCTCGGGGACTATTAAAATCGGGGAAAAAAGGGTTTTTTTTTGAAAACCCGGGGAAAAAAAGGTTTTTTTTAATTTCCTTAAAACCCCCAAAAAGCCGTTTGGCGTACACTTTCCAAAATTTACCCCGGGAGCAAGGGGGAAAAAAAAAAAAAGCCAAATATCCCTTTTTTTTTGGCTTTTAAACGCCAATTTTGGCCCCGGTGCTAGCCCTACTTTTTAAACAATACGGGCCCCCCAAAAGGGTTTTTTTTTTGCAGTTATAAAAGTTGACCCCGGGGGAAAAACCTAAACTTTTTGGGTGTGTTCTTTTTGCCCTTCGTGATTTTTGAAGCCCCCCCGGGTAAATTTTAAAAATATCAACGTGTTGGAATTCCGTTACTCCTGTGAGGCATTTATTTGGGCCCCATGCATGTGCCTACCAATGGACATAATACGTCCGGGGTAAAATTTTAAAAACTGCCCCGGGTTTGTGGACTTTTTTTTAACCCTTTGGGGAAATGATTTTACCCTTTACCACAATTGCCTCCGGGCCCCCCTTTGGGAAAGGTAAACCCTTTTTTTTTGCCCTGTGTTTTTTACGTGTTTTTGCCGTGGGGCTTGTTGTAATTTGGGGTTTCCCGAAAGAAAAGGTGGACTTCCCCCGATCCCCTGCCGGGCTCGTTCGATCTTTTTGGGGAAGTTTTTTTTTCCCTTTTACTTGTAGATAGTTGAAATATACTGTAGTAAACTGAAAATAGTGATTTTAATGTCAAGGGGGAAACCCCCCCCCCTGTCCCCCGGCGCTGTGGTTCCCTTTGGGGGCCCGTTTTTTATTGCCTTTGGGCTTTGTGTTTTTTTTGAGATTTTTTGGGGTGTTTTTTTGGGCCCTTTTGGTGGGGGTGGGGTTTGGGGTTTTTCCCTTTTTGGTGGTAACAGACTCCAAGAAGCCTACGGAGCTGGAGTTTCCTATATGGGGTCTATTCAACATAAAAAACCGCAAAACATTTTTTGAAAAGGTATTTGGACACTGAACATTTTTTATTTTCCCTCATATTGGGGGGAAACGGAAGGGAAAAGTTTTTTCCCTGTTTTCCCCCTGTTTAAACCATGAAATAGCTATGTGCCCCATCATACATTTTCACACGAAAAAAGTTGGGCAAAATTTTTTAAATTTTATTTAAACTTCCTACTTTGGACCGGTGTTAAGCCATTAAAGAAAAGTTTCACTTATAATGAGTTGCATAGCCTAATTGGACACTCTCAGTTGATCGAACTTAAAAGGGTACGTTCCATGCAGGGGAGAAAGGGAAACCTCCATTGTGCAATTTTAATCACTTTTGTAGGTAAGTTTGTTGCCCTCGCAACGGCTTTGGGTTTTTTACAATTTTTTATAGCTCTTTAGGGGGAAACGGGAAAAAATGACGTCACAATACTTCGTGCATCAATATCGTTTATCAAAAACTGAATCGCCTTGCATTCGAAAATTTGTATATAATGTGTGCTCCTTCAATCAATGTCTATTTGTGCTGGGCGATTCAAATTTTGATATGTAAATTGTTATTTCATCGATAACTTTTGTAATGAAAAAAAAAAAAACATTTTTCGGCGCGCTTCGCATGCACTCATCAGTGAGTTGCCACTAGTTAGTTGTCTTATTATTACTTCCTGTTGGAAGCTTGCGAGAAATTCTCAATCATAGGCGGGATTACAGACTGGGGGCAGCGGGGGTACCTGCCTGCCCACATTTTTTCCAGAGATTAAAAAAATTAAAACAAGAGGGCAATCCACGGAGTTGTCATCTCATCGCTAGCACACGCACCACGTACTACCAAGCTCATTGCTTTAGTACATGACCTATTGAGGGATTTCACGTAGGGCCCACGCGATTGAAAATCCCCTGGGGACTAAAGGGCAAAAAACAAAAACCGCAAAAGGGGTTTTCCCAAGCACACGCGCACGGCCTAACCATAGATACTAATGTGACAAATGCCCTTGCCCTTCAACCCCACAAAGAGGGAGCGACTTTTTTTGGCCCTTCAAAACCAAACAGACGCGCGATCACGTGACGCAGAGATTCTTCACCGACGTCACTGCGGCCGGCGTGTCTCTGTTTGTAGGAACTTTTGAAGGTCAAGCGTTCATTGGAACACAATTGTATCTAGGGTCCTGCTGTGCGCGTGTAACGTTAACGTACCCTCTGCACATGAGCTGCGCCAGTCACCATCTCAAGAAGAGATGCACTGACGTCACGTGATGAACGTCTTTAGCGTGTGTGTTTTAGTGAACGCACTACCCTGTTTTGGGGGCATTGCCGACGAAAACCACTCCCAAAGGTTTCTTTTGTTTTAGTACATAAAGGCCCCCTATGGGCGTCCACGGGGTTTGGGTTTGCCCTCCAAATGGGGGTTTGATTAGTTGCCCAAGTTTTCTTTTGTGAGGCACTGAGGCAGTGGCCAAAATGCTCGCCTGTGTTACCTCCGTAAGAGACACGTTTAGCGCGTTACACAGAAAATATGTTTGCATAGAATATAGATGGGCAGTCAGTTATTGCATCAAGCGCGCCTTTAATGCGTAATTTTCATTTACCTTGCTATCGTGAGTAACGCAGACACCGTTTACCAACGCACCATGCACAGTGTGGTCACACGCACTTCATTAAAGTGGGCATGACACGAACAAAATAAGTTTTGCGTAATGCAAAATTGAGTACAATGATGTAGAGATTTCAATTCGCACACAATCACAAGTGGTGCAATTCGGCGGAAATAGAATTTGAAGAAAACGTCAAGCAATCCAATTTCGAAAAATGCCGCAACAGGTCACCTGATTTTTATGACGCAATTGGCGCGTATCTAGATGTGGATAATGGAACACTAAGGTAAAGTTATCTCAGCAACTTCATGAAGAGGCTTACATCACAATACCTGCGCAACATACAGAGCACAAAGCGCGGCCGGAAATTTTTTTCACATCGTTTTCCCAAAAAAGCATGCTTTGGCATATGCCGCGCGTGTTTTTTTTTCTTTTCCCCACATAAAACCCCATTTTTCTTTTTGTGTAAAGAAAACCCCGGGCGGCGCGTTGTACAGAACAGCTTTTGCACAAAGTATGGACTGGGCCCACAAAGCGCCCTAATACTCTGTGTACTGTTCAGGTACGGTTTTGCGGGAAGCTAAGCATTTACCGCGCAAAGACGCATCATTTTACAATTTGGGCATTGGGGCACCCCGCTGCTTTTAGTGTCCCTAAACACAGGGGTTTGCAATGATTTAAACCCGCTAACGCGCTTAGCAAAGCACATTATTGGAAAGTTTACAACGATTGGTTTTTCTGCTTCGTACGTATGCCCCTGACCGGTGGGCCCCCAAGGAAAAGTCACGTCTTGAGACGTGCTCACATCACCGTCTACATTAAAGGGCTGGATGTAACATGTGCGCCTTTAAAAAGGGGGGCCACCCCCCTCACGCAACTACTCCCGTAAAAAGCCTAGCCATATATTTAAAATCAAAGGAGAGAAAAGCTATTAGAGAGGCGTATTTTTGGAATTTGTACAAAAAGTTAGTAAATGCAGGGCCCACAATTGCACCCAAACCCCAATGAAAAAATTTTTCGTTTAAAAGCTACATGGGGGTAATCGTGAGCAATAAAAAGTTTTTTAAAAAATTTTTTTATTTTTAAAAGAAGATGGGAGCCTACCGGGCAAAAATAATGAAAGTCACGGTTGACAAAACCGTGCCATGATAAGTATTGTGCGTGTAAAAATATGGCGCCGGGTTTTAAACCCCCTGGCACCGGTTTTGCCAGGGAAAAGACGAAAAGGATTAAATTGTACTTTTGGGTTTCGACATAAAGCGTGTAAAGTCCCGATTATTTTGAAACAGGGGTGCGCGTTCTTTTTTCCAACGAGTGAAAGACGATGACTTTTGCTGTCAAACACTAGGCCTATTGGCCCTTTTTGATATTACTGTTAAAAAAGTCGGCTCACTGGCAGTTTAGGGGTAAACCTACTGTCCTACGTTTCTAAGGGGCCCAAATTTTTCAATTTCTATAAACTTTTTAAACGCCATGATGGGTGGCAAAGATTTTTTACATAAATGCATTGCAAAAAAAAAAAAGAAAAAAGCATCTCCCCACTTGATTCGTTTCATTTTGCAAAGTTATTCACTTAAAAATGTAATGACAGTCGAGGGGTGGGAAAAATTAAATAGCAAGGCTTTTAAAATAGGTCTGTCATGAAGAGAGAAATTTAGGGGGTAAAAAACGAAAAAAAAAACATGAATTTAAAAAAATATGTTTTAAAAATGTTCAATGTTCCAAAAATACCGTACGAAAAGGGTGAAAATGAGAAAGGCATTTTCGAGCAACATAACCCAAATCGGGGATAAACCCAAAAACATCTCCACTATCCCCCGAAACCCTTA
>JAIZAY010001632.1:0-13908 GCA_029531755.1 Holothuria leucospilota | reverse complement strand
GAGGGAGGGGTGACTTCAAGTTTGACAAATGCCGAGTGTAGCGACCTTTGGTAGAGTAAAGTAAAGAATCTTCAACCCGGCGGAACGCCCACTGGCCCCACCCACCCAAACATCAAGTAAATCGTATAAATAGTATCCTGAATAAATGTTTTTTGAACTGAAGAAACTGGAAAACCCTGTGACTGAGAAGACAACCGACGGCTACCTGTGTTACCCATGTGCTACCCCTGAGAACCCCGCCCCACCCCTGTCATCCTGTGATGTCATTTGTAAGGCTAAGTATGAAACATTTACATTGCAGACCATTCTATAAACATTACTACAGAAAAATAATGTATGACATTCAATCATATCGAAACAACATCATTTGGACGTGTTTAGTGCCATATAAAGTACGGTACTATTACTTTAAAATATCGTTGAAAGGGTTGTCCGATCCAACTCCCCTCCCCCTCCCCCTTCCCCTACCGGCACTTTTCTTGTATGTCATACCGCATTACATGAGAGTATAACTATTAATTATCAATCTATAAAGCTAGCATTGTCGTTGGCTAAAACGATAAGACGCTCGACTTCCTCAATTCTATCAGGAGTTTTTATCAGCATGGAGGAAAATTTCTGTTGACGCTCTGCTTCCGCCCATCAATAGAGCGGACATTCTTCACCAGCCCCTCTTTCACAATCCTTTCATCCTGGATGAGAATCAGTCGGTTCTTTACAACAAGAACTTTATAGAGGGTGAATTTATTTATGTTGGTGATATTTGCTACGAAATGATACCATACTGTTTTCCGGCTCAAGAAATTTATGACATTATTATTGCGTTAAACCCCCACTCAAAAGTTAAGCTAGGCGATATCGGCAATTACCTAAGTCATATCTTACATTGTATAATTCCTCAATCCTGGTGTGATATGATAATTTCTCAGGATAAAATTGTAAGTACTGAGCCCGTTGAGAACCTACTGTTAAGATTGAAGTCGGGGGATTCCTGGATTGATGTTCGCACGCTGACTGCAAAGCGTGCGTCACTATTCTTACGTTGTGCCAGTGACTGTACCCCCAAAGGTCAGCAGTACTGGCAGAATATGTACCCCAAAATTAGTTTCAAGAACAGATGGAACGGCGTGTACGGTGGTATTAAGGCCAATATCGATGCTGATCTTGATTTTAAAATTCTCCAAATATTCTCTACACCAACGATCGACTTTACAAGTATAAAATGATTGATTCTCCTTTGTGTTCCTTATGTAACCTTGAAGTTGAAACTGTCCATCACCTTTTTATTCATTGTCAACTGATCCACGATTTATGGATTTGGTTGACTTCCAAGATTAGACCGATTTCTAATGTTCACTGCTGGGAGGAAGCTACGCTGCTCGGGCTTGACCTCCCAAGGAAAAATTACGAACGTGTCCTAATTGACTTTCTACTTAATTCTTACAAGACTGTAATTTGGAGCACACGTATTGCTATTGCCAAGAGCGTCAACCGCCACTACAATATTATATTGGGAGATACTTCATGTAAGACTACCTCAAACTGAGGTGAATAGACAACTGAAGGGAGATGAATAGGCTGAATAGCCTGAAGTGAATAGGATTAGTAGGTGTCTATTCACTTCAGTTTGAGGTTGGCTTACATGAAGTATATACCACAATATTGATATCCCCTTGTATTACCATACTAGTTTAAAGAAGAAAATTAATCTAATTTATCATTACTACAGTAAGCGCCACGAACTTAGCAAATTCTGGGGTATTTTTGACCAAGGGGAATCCCCGATTATTCTTTTACGCCACGATGGGGGCAATTATACTTATGTATTTGACTGGTAATTTGGTTTGCTATGGTTTCTCATAACTTTTACTAATGAGTCTTTCTGGCTACAAATTCCAAAGGTGCTTTGTTTGTACATTGTTTATATGAGTTCACTAACCAAAAGGAGTACGGTTTAAGTTCGTGTCCTATGTGAAATTCTGATTTGGGTCCTTATGAGTTTGTATGTATTTGTTTGTATGTATTTTTGGGCCAATCCTTACACCATAGTTACTCAAGTGCGTTTACCAAGGAATCAAATGAATCAGTGTTTTATCAATTAAATAAAATTGTTATTATTGTAAATATTGTACACATTGCCTGAGTTTTTATGGGTGAACCAGTGGGTTCGCCTACCAATAAAAGAAAAAAAAAATAAAAAAGGCGCTCGACTTCGACTCTAGGTTCGTGAGTTCGAGTCCTCTTAAAGACTTGGCAATGTGCCATATTTTTGTTTTGCTGTCTGAAATTTTTGGAACGGTCGATATTTTGCAGTTGTTTTCTCTTTCATAACTTACTCTTTTCCTTGCTTTTATCGACTTTTCTGTGTTCCCACATTTTTGTTATGATTATTCTTCGTACGTTAACTCATGTCTTACCGTAAATTTCCAAATCAGTTCATCACACCCTGTTGCACCTTGCTTATATTATCAAGACGTATACCCCCCCCCCCCCATTATGCAAAACGCTTTTTTTTTCGGTTACAATTGGAAATAGTTTGATAAATATTTCCCCATTATGAGATGAATCTGATTCCAAACTTCATGTAGATAGCATTTGATACGAAAGGTATCGATAATGACAGAGCACTCGGCGACGAAGTCGCCGAGTGCTCTGTCATTATCGATACCAAATTTGCATATCTTCAAAAAACAACTGTTGGTTTTCATGAAAAGCCACTTTGGAGTGAATATTCATAAGTTATCGATCTCAAACTACGTTTTTCCATTGCAACTATGGATTAAAAGCGCTTAGGGGGTAGGTGTAAACACTGATAACAATGGTTGGCCATTGTCCTCGTTTGATGGTGCACTGATTTGACAAAGGAGACAACGGTTCTCTTAACTTGACCAAATCTTTCTCTCCGCGTTTCCTCGATCACAGTACTGTTGAAAGGGAATCCCCGTGGAATATATTACTCTACGAATTTAACACCCTAGAAAACCTTTTGGAGGACAGTTTAGACCATGTTGCTGAGGTGATGTTGTCAATTTGTGATGTGTATCTGGTAGGAAGTTAATTGAAGTACTCATCCTGCAAAAAATAAAGAAAATGTAAGGTATTTCAGGCACTTTTTAGCAATAATTATATCCTTCCGCGATTCAAAATGGCATTTTGAATGAAGTAGTGAAGCAGGAACCACAAGCTCTGCCAGCTCAAAATGTCAACGATCATGGTACACAAATTTGAAATCATTGTGAAAGGCCTACCCGTTAGATTTCGTATGATGGGTAGCTAAATCGGTACCTGTTGAAAACTTCTGCAATGATCCAGAGGCCACAAAACGGATCAAAATTCGTAAGTCAATGCATGATTAATTGAAGAAATTTCCTCCGCGCAAAATATTGACTGACAAATTTAGCCCCTAACATGTTTTGCGGTGTGCAGTGTTTACCATGTTTGTTGTTGAGAGTTTCAGCTCAACCTGTGTCTTGGATGCTGAAGCAGATGAATTCAAGTACTCTATCGTTGGGCAAAATAAGTGGAAAATGAAGGAACTTCCATCCCTTACATCCTTCCGCTATGGAAAAATACATTTGATCAGTTGTGTTAAACTGTAAGACATTACCTAATAATTATAGACGCTCCTCTCGATGATAAAAATCCCAATGGTCATTACTTTACACACATTTGCAAAACTATATATGGAAAGTTGGACTCGGAAACTTTGGTACAGTAACGGCAGGGATACAGTGTGCCCGTAATTGAAAACTTCTACAAGGATTCAGAGCCCTCGAAACACATCAATCTTTTTTTTTTCCTGCAGTTAAGTTGATAATAAAGGAATTGATTCGGATTTGTTAAATAAATACAGCCTTGGACATCCTCGAAGGCAGGATCTTTCAAGGAAGAGGGAGGGGTGACTTCAAGTTTGACAAATGCCGAGTGTAGCGACCTTTGGTAGAGTAAAGTAAAGAATCTTCAACCCGGCGGGACGCCCACTGGCCCCACCCACCCAAACATCAAGTAAATTGTATAAATAGTATCCTGAATATATGTTTTTGGAACTGAAGAAACTGGAAAACCCTGTAACCGAGAAGACAACCGACGGCTCCCTGTGCTACCCCTGAGAACTCCGCCCCACCCCTGTCTTCCTGTTATGTCATTTGTAAGGCTAAGTATGAAACATTTACATTGCAGGCCATTCTATAAACATTACTACAGAAAAATAATGTATGGCATTCAAGCATATCGAAACAACATAATTTGGACGTGTTTAGTGTCATATAAAGTACTGTACTATTACTTTAAAATACCGTTGAAAGGGTTGTCCGTTCCAGCTTTCCTCCCCCTCCCCCTTCCCCCCACCTTCAAATGATGTGCCTCTTTGGGAAAAATTTTTGGAAACAATGCGTCTTGTCTAAGTGGAGGTATCTCCGCCCCCTGAAATTTTTGGTTAAGGCAAGGTACCTTAGATGCAAAATGTCACATCTTACAATTAATTACATGCTTAGAAATTATCATTATTTGTGATATTTTGGCTGTGTCATGGCACACGTAAAAAATGTGTAACGACAAATAAATGCTACGAATGTTATGGGTGTATGCTACTTGTGCTATTATATTGCTCTAAGATTCCCTACTGATGCAAGATCCCTGCAGAGTTCGAAGATCATGTACTTTTGTCGTAAAAGGGCTTTGGTCACAATATTGTATTATTGACCCAATAATGGGTATAAAATGTTGAGTGTGTAATGTGACAAATGCCCGCGAAGCGCGCCGAAACTTTGCATTTTGCATCTGTGTTCAAGGGATTCGAGACCTATCAGACTAATGATATAATTTTCGCACATGTATTTTTTTGGACACTCAAATCCCCAGTGGGGAGAGACTGGGAGGCGACAAGCTTTCATGGGGGAGCGGTCGCCCCCACGCTCCCCCGTAGATACGCCAATGTATGTAACGGAGCGTTTAATAATATCACTGCGCTGTCCCTTAAGCTAAACTTTACATCCTATTATTATAATAGCCTACTTGCTTTTTTTTACCTCACAAAAATTAATCCGCGTTGTCAAATTTTGTGCACTGTGGAAACGAAAACCAACAAAATGAAGGATTTTGTTCGGTCGGAGTAACGCCATACATAAGCATTAGCGGCTCGCCATAGGGGCACGGGGGCACTTGCCCCCCAAAAAGTTTTCAAAGCATGGTCTTCAATTTTCAAAAAAAATAAAATAATAAATGAATAAAACATGTAATTCCAGATGGGTTAGGCTCTCCCTTTTCCTTGACTCGGTTTAAAATTAACAAAGTGAATACCATTCCAATGCAATGTCGCGATGGTTAAACATTAATAAAGTGCTTTCAAAACGACATTGTTTCGGCGCGCTTCGCGCGCGTTTTCTTAGTTGCTTGTTTGCTACTATATGTTCTTCAGACAGCACCAATGGACCTACCATTAGTGCGAGCTAAGGTTATCAAAACAAATGACCACGCTGTGATTTTTGTAATCTGATTAGCTTAGGCATCATGTCATTTACAGAGGGTAACGGTAATGCTGGAGTTAAATGCCCATAATTTTGCAGACACTTCAGAGCTTTCGGGGTCATTAGATACACAATCCTTTAGCCGTGTTGATTATCATCCACGACTACAAGCAGTTTTGCCCAGGTGTCACCTGGCCAGATTAGCATAGCTATCTGTCTACAAAGAGTTGTAACGGGCATGTAGCCTAAACGTGTTGTGTTTCCCATAGAAGGAGAGGTTTCCCTTCCCTTGTCCAAACTGACAGCGCCGTTGGCTAACGAGCGGTCTTATGACTGTCAAATGACATGTTATAAGCAAAAGGTTCTCCACCTCTGTGTTAAAGTATACCGTTTCGGTTGATTTAGAATAAAGGCACCAAGCAGTCAATTCTAAGCTCAGTGTAGTGAGACTTTTTGGCCTAGCTATTTGTATATAGGATAAGGCGTCGTTCTGAGTTTGGGGAATTCCCCTCCCCCTTTAAAAAATTTCGTTTCGGAACGGTACTGAGATCCAAAATATTGCTATCATTTCATCGTTTTCAAGTGTCTTCAGTGATAAAAATTTTCGTTAGTTTAAGAAAACAATCCAGAAAACGAACATTTTATGGCTTCTTGGCAAAATTGAAACATATTGTGACACAATGAAAAAAAAAGCAACAAAATGTTTAAAGGTGGGGTTCATTTTGTACAAACGGATCAAGCCGCTTTGGCCACTTCATCTGGTTCTTACTCCCCCCCCCCCCTCCCCAGGGCCTATGGAGTAGAGATCGGCTGATAAGGTTGTACTTACTTTTAAAGTAGTCAGCTCATGACTGACTGCCTGAAATGGTTTTTGATAAGCTCTTGAAAACTACATGATGGGGCATCGCTGTAATACATAGTAATAACCATACTCCTATTGTACTATCCGGAGCTGACCATTAATATTGCCGGGAGGGGGTATTCCGAACCTCCCTGAATACAGACTTGAGTTTGCCCCCCAAAACAAAATTTCTTAGAGCCGCCCATGCACATAAGCTGCTTCACGCATTTGTGCACATACTGTATTACGAAAAGTAGACATTCACGGACAGCAACCAACTTGTCTAAAACTATCACTCTCACACTATAGGAAAGAAGCTAGAGCAGAGTAACGTACTAGTATATTTGCTTAGGCGATTCGCGGCATTATAAAGTTTTTTGGGTGGCCAAAGAGTTAATCTTGGAGGGGGAGGGGGTGAGGTAAGACTGGCACTTTGCATGGTCGCCACAATTGTCATTTTTTTTTTTGCTCAGTTTTTTTTTTTTCATCACTGACGGCCAATAGGGGGCGGGCGCCTGTCCCCCCCCCCCGATACGCCACTTAAAGGTGATACTCTGTCGCCCCCAAATTGCTTTAACAATCAGCAACCTCTTGCAGACGTCCCTTAATTATCTGTCTTACAAGTACCCTTTAAGATGTTTTTAACATAACAACTACAAACAAATTGGAAAAGCAAGGAATTATTTGCCATGAATTTAATAATTCAGACAGTAACGTGAGGATTGTCACATGATTAAAAAGCCATCCGTGAATTAGGATGTCGAGGTATACTAATTCTGATTGGGGCGACTGCATATTCTACTTAAGATTATCCATGTTTTAAATTTTAGCGGACCCCAATTCAACCAGTGGCAGTATATACTTATCGTACAAGGGGAAAGTTAAACCCTTTCAATTTGGCAGAGAGGACTCCCAAGCCCAAAATTTCTGGGCCGCTTTGATGTCTCAGATTGATGCCGAACGGGAGGGGCATGTAGTGTTCTCCAAAAATTTTCAAGAGAGAGGGGGGCGGCCCCCTCATCTCTAAAAATCATTAATAATTGAGATGCTAAATGATAACATTTTTCGATTGGATGGATTTTTTAGAGGGCCGGATCGTTATTTTCAGGGGGTGCATGGGGGTGGGGGAGATTTTACTCTGTGAGCTGGCCGCCCCCTAAAACCCTTCATGGAGAATATTGGCATGGAATTGCAGCGGTTTCTCTCTGTTTCCATTTGCTGATAATCTGTCAAGGAAATAAAAATCTCGGCCGAAGAAGTCGCGATAAACAACTTCAGCTTACAGTTGTCTTTCCTCCTTCTCTCACACTCCCTACCTCTTTAATTTGTTCTTCAGTCCCTCCTTTAATCAGTCCTTTTCTGTGTGAAAATCGCATGTCTAAATATAGTTTTTTTTTATTATAATTTATTATAAATTTCGTTCCCACAGTTCGTTTCCTTTTATCTGAAACTGCTGCTCGGCTCACTCTTTCGTCCCTATATCTTCCGTTCTGATTTCTCACCGTTTCGATGCCACCCCCTTTTTACTTCCCTCATCCTTGTCATCCGCTCTTGCAATTTGCAAAGTCAGCCAAACAGCCAAACTCAATCCCCGTTCCTGTTCCAGCCACTCTCAGTCTTAACATCCTTTCACATTGTATCTTTTCTATCATTCCTAGCCCTGCCTTTCCCAGCACTAGTCCCCGTGTAGGTGTTTCTCCGTTTTAATTATCAAGCCAATTTCTTCTTCTCCCTTCTGCTCATCATTCATCAATAATACGCTATTCTTTTCTTTTTAGAGGCTATATTCACCTACATCTCAACATCTAAGCAGAGATCGCGCAAAGAGCACAAAGACTTCTATCTATAGCAATTCAACCCTGTAAATTAACTTCCTGGCTTATCTACAGTAGTATATTGCAGCAAAGTCTAGTCCATGAACGACTTACGTAAGCCGTATAAATATGCATTGCCTGGTGCCAAAATTGTGAGCAAAACGAGCGTCTAGTATGCTTCTGTATTTACTTTTCCCAAATGTTCCATTCTAAAGGCAATTAAAAATTCCAAATACCATTTTAAATAACTTTGATCCACTTTTCCACTTTTTGTTTCTTTTTTATGTTGGTAGTTTTCATTTTCGACCTAATTACAAGTCTGTATTTGCTATCCGAGTAGTTCCAAAATACCCCCCCCCCCACCCCACCCCTTGCCTTTCTATGGAAAATTTTCACAGAAAGGCATCAGGTGATGAGTCATCAATTGGGAGTGGTCACAGCATTCTTGACGCCTTTCGTAGCGTTTTCCGTTCAGTGTCGGTTAAGCCATTTTAGTCCCGATTTTTGTGCTAAACATCTCTAGATGTATCTACCACTGAAAAGGATTCTCACAACATAAAGCATTTCAAATCAGCATTTTTCATTTTGAGGAGAAGTCGTGTCTCTAATCTATGCGTCAATCTTTAAACCCGTCAAATAAACAAGAGGTGTTATCCGAGTTACTCAGTCCAGTGTTAGTTTCGACAGGTTCTGTGGATGGGACTTGGCATAGGTGTTGTTAGAGGCTTGACTTTTTGAAAGTTGATTAACTACTCGCTGCATAGTCTAGTTTCTTCAAAAGCGATAATAACCCATCAAATGTAATTTACGTGTAGGGGAGGGCAAAGAATATAGTTGGAAACACCATTTGGCCTATTTTGGCCTTTTTGGGAGAAACTGGCAACCCTGGCCTAAAAGTAGCAGACGTTTCGCAGCCGTTTATTATAACAACAGCTCGGCTAAGTACTTGAGTTAAAGACTAGATAACATTTTGGAAGTGACTGTCCATCGAAGGAGTGCAACTCATGGGAGATTGCTCCATCCGGGAAAGATAGGTTTTCGTGGGTTGGAGATATTAAAATGTTACTTTTTCTTTTTTAGCCTTTGGAATGAGGAAGTCTGGCCTATCAAACTCGACACTTTCCTTGAAGACTTTTAACTTTACTCTGGTAAAATTGATTTGTTGCAAGCTGTCCAATAAATCATGTGTATTACCTTGCAGGAAACAACTTGAAGGGTGTAACGAATTTGTAACCAGAGATAATTCGACTCCATTAAAAATCTGCAAAAATTATGAAATATGTTTTGAAATATTAATTTTGATATTTTTTCCATTAGAAGAGCGGGAAAAACAGGGGAAAATTACTGATAGCCTCGCCACAGAGGATGGAAATTGTACTCATCAGATTGTTTTTCAAGTTGTTTCCACGTTAGATGATTCCCAGCTACGTAAATACTTCCTTGGTCCGATTACATTTTACAATTAAGCATGAATATCGAAGACATAATCGCACAAAGTCTGATAAATGGATTGTATAGTTTCACATCTTTTAACAAGCAATGACTATAAGTACATGAAGTATGTATCAATGAGTTTTGTACTCGTACCCAAAGATCAGTGGTTCCCAACGGGGTGCATGGGCGTCGGGGGGGAAGGGGCGCACTTGCCCCCTGAAAAATCAAAAACTTGAGAAAATCGAAGGAAAAATAACATCAACATTTTTTATGATATCGCTAGAAAATTTCCAGAACATGAGCATTCAAAATAGAAAATGATTAGATGTAACTCACAAGGCCTAGATAGGGGCCGTTTTCAGCGATCTGGGAAGTATTTCGGCCAAAATTTTCTTGGCGCTTCGCGCCAAACTATGGTGGCGCTGCGCGTGGATAGTTTGCCACAGCCCCCTGGCAAGTTCCTGGCTATACCCCTGTAAAAGGGGCCAATATTTAGAGGTTAACCTCTTTTCTGGGAGTAAAAATTTCCCCTGGTTTGATCAATTAAATGTTTTGCCCTCCATAAAATTTTTTTTCTGCGGACGCGCATGACGGGGTGGTATTGCCTCTGGGGCAAGTCGGGACGATAAGAGACAAGGGGCGGCAGTGGGGGCATTTGAAAAAATGAGATCATGCTAAATTTAACCGGGCTTAAAACTACCAAGTATCTTCCTCTATCTGAACTTTCGAATAAGTATTCAATAAAATGGATTTAAAAAGTCGAGTAGGCCTAACAGGCCCTCTTTAGATTCACTACAAAGTTGTGAATTATCTCATCTGCTAGCTGCCAAGAAACCTCAACAAACGGTGTTAAATTTCAAACTTTTCCCATTGAGGACCTCATACATGAACCAGTGGCGGTAAAGCGGGGAAAGGGGAAGGGCTATGGGGTCCAAATATCAAACTCGTCCTGCCACTTTAATCTCAAATGGTATTCTTGCCTTGCTGTTCATAGAAACACATACTGACATAATCGACAGTTGTAGATAATTGAAAAAAAAGAAAGCTTTTGCAATGCAAAAGAAGGTATTTAAAATTTCTTCCAAAATGTTATTTTGTGGCGTGCGAATTTGGGCTACCTGTGATAAACCCGATGTAGGACACCTTGAGTAGCATATGCGTCTTCCAAAGCCCCATGCAGCCACTATCATCCTTCCTCCCACCAACTAGACAAGCCAACCGCCAACCGCAAAATCAAAAATACCTTCAGTTACCGGTATTTACTACTCAAATACAAAGTCAAAGGGTGATCTTATAAAGCCTTATGAGGGATGACACCGGACGCAACGCTGCGCGGAGCAGCACGGCGTCCTGTGTGGCCACCTCTAAGTAATTTCATGTTTAACTTTTTCCAAGCCCGGCACAGTGCTGCTTGACGCAAACTTAAGCAGCGTCCGGTGTGATCCCTTTCGTAAACACTGCAGATCTCAGGGGGTTCGGCCCTGGTCCCCCACTGGGACATATTGCCCCATCACGGACAGCTAAAGAGGGCTTCTAGCCCCCTGCCCATAGGGAAAACGCTTTACACTGTGGAATCCCCAAATTCTTTCCCTCTTATAGTAAAAACTTTTCTCCACCCTTGACCCCGATGAAGACTTCACACCCTTGTTAATCATGGGTTTGGGATTTGCCATCACAAACAGTTGACGATGGCACAGAATGTTAAGGCTCTGTCACATCTCACCCGATTGCACAAACGGACAGAGTACGCGCCAAAAAACACTCATCCGGTCATTTCCGTTGGCAAAAGTTGCAAGTACGCTGCATCTTCGGTCTATGTCCGTCCCCTACACGTTTCTCTTCCTGTGTTTTTTCGTTTCTTCAGTTAAACGTACGTTACCTATCCGTTCATTGTCAGTTCTATTCCTTTACGTTTTCTTTACTTATGCGTTAGTGTCCGTCGAACATTCGGTATAGGTACTGTACTTCTACGTTTCATCCGTTTGTTGTCCGGTAATGATCCGGTGAGCAACAGCAATCACCGGAGATGAACGGATACTAACGGAGAAGTCCAGTATGAGAAAACGCACGAGAAAATGATAAAACGGAAGCTTAACGGATAAGTAACGAATACGTAAGGGAGACCTTTTTCGGTCGACGTCCGGTCCAAGTTTTGTGCATGTTTATACCGGTCATGAAACGAAGTAGGCGGAGAACAGGAGACTAAACGGATACTAACGTACATCGACGGAGTGCCATTTTGTGTCTTCGTTTCCTCTCCGTTATTGCAATCCGGTGAGTTGTGACAGGAGCTTTAGGTACACTGAACTTTATGGGGTTCAGTGAGGCGTGACGATGTTAAGGTTCACTAAACCCTATACCTGTAGTGTACCTAACATTCTGTGCCACCGCCGTGCTGCAAAATAAGCCCGTCCCGCCTTTGCCTGTTTGTACTACCCTAGGCAAGGCCCACACTTGCAAAGACTGTAGGCGTACCTTTTGTTTCAACATGTACTTCCAACTTTTTCCGTTTCGTTTATAGTAGTAGTTTGTCATGGACATGAAGGGGGAGGCGTTTGCCCATTTCAATATGGTGAAAGTGGGCGATGAGCTGTAGGGGTTGTGAACCACTGTTCTAGAGCAACTTGATTTCGTTAGGTTCTTGTCTGGCTTGAGGATGAATATACGAAGTCCTATATATAGTCGGAATGAGATCGCTGGGAGGGTCATCCACGAATTCGCTAACAAAATGCGATGGAACTGTGGTAGTCGTTTTATGCTACTAAGCAAAATATGTAACGTAAATACATTTAGTATGGTAAGTAAGAATTATGAAAATTCTTTAGCAAAAATAAATAGCTTCATCAAGACTTGGTATTGCATAATTTAACTGTACTCCAGTACTGCTCTTCACTATATTAAGTTCAAACACTGCCATTGGCAGAGGATGACATTATTTCAAGATCAATTCGCTACTTTTTAGATTTGTTTGGAGCAAAAACCGATGATGTCTTTCGCAACCACGTATATAAGATTATTCGAATAGTTGCCTTAAAAATGTCGATTTTTAGTTATTGTTCAGGCTTAAAGTAAGTTGTTTCGATTGCTTTTTCGAGGGTTACAGAGGCAGTTTTTTTCTAAATGTGTACTACATTGCTGTGGCATAATCTTTGATAGTCTGTTCATGCCTACAGTATTTTGGCCTTATGTTGTTACAGCTCTAAAGTTAGGAATGTGATTGGGAAAGAAATATTTGGATTAAGGCAGTACTGGATTAAGGTATTCTTATTTACGTAATGTGCTATGTTCCCTCAATGTGCTATTTTCCTGTATAGGGCAATTGTTTAATCCAAGTTGAGAATAAGCTCGTTGGTGGCAGCCATTGGATCAGGAGTTAACTTTTTGCACTTTAAAAAGAGTTGGGTAAAAACTTCATCAACACTGGGTACGTTTGTGAAAATACTGAATTTTGGTAAAGTTTGCCGAAATGTTGTTGATTAATGGCTTTACTTAGACGTTGAATACCCAATTTAGTAGTAACCAGACTCGATATACCCATTAATCACCAATTATTGGGCACGCCATGGAAATACCTCCATGGGCACACTTTGCTCAATTTCAGTATTTTCACATACGTGCCCAGCGTTGGTGCATTGTTTTACCCAACTTGGGGTTCAAAATGTTTTGATTTCGAGCTAGTTTCCCACATGTAAAGATTCGTTGGTTCCATACTTCTTCAAACCTTGCCATACACTATGAAGGTGTTAAATTCAAACGTTTGCAACTTTTGCCTCGTCCATCAACAAACCATGCATTTATCATCCACCTTTTGACTGCTATGTTCAGAGTATTTGGTCCTTTCTACAAATATCTTTGGCAGGGATGATGTAAATAAAACTCATTTAAGCCCCAAAATTGCTTTATTTGGTGGTGACTTTCATCGGATGGGGTTTTGAATTAATTCTTATCTTAATTGCCCTGAAAAATGAGTTGTTACAAAGGGCAAAGTGTTGTCCCTAGACTCCCTACAGTGACCGGTTGTCAAAAAATTTGGGGGGCTATTTCAGACAAAGTGGTTGAAAGTATGGTAATTATGCTAAGTTTGAGCAATAAATTGACTTCTTTGGCCAAGGCTCTTTAAGTAAGTATATTTCTTTGTTGTTGGTCCTCTTTTTATTTTTGGATGAGTGAGAAACCAATGCATTAAATTGTTATATCACTTTGTGTTTTGCTATGAGAATTGCAGAGAAAAAAATATAAAAGTTATTACTTAACTGATTACCTCTCTTTTTAAGGTTTAAGACAAAATCCTCATAGGTTCACGCTACAGAGGGTATCAATCCGACATCTGTAGCAGATAAACAGAGGAATTCAT
>JAIZAY010001640.1:0-13860 GCA_029531755.1 Holothuria leucospilota | reverse complement strand
GCAGCAAAACTATTAAGGCAGAAGAGGCAGTCTCCCCAAACTAATTTGTCAATGAACTGATTACAAACTTCTACTATATCTATATATGTAAGTGTATCTTTTATGTTTTAGACACACAACGAGTGCATATATCAAGGTAAAACAAATGTAATATTTTCTATAATTTAAATTAATTCAGTTACAAACATTGTTGTCTACAATGAATTAAAAGGAGCCATTCATGAATAGGATACCGAGGATATAATATTCTATTGGTACCGATGGGTGATTGTATTTTAATTTCCCTTAAAATTATGACGGGGCTGCTATCATCTAACTCGGGCTCTACCTAAATGATGATTAGCACGTCATGATGACTGCATGATAAAACACTTACTCCTACGTTTGACAACCCTTATATCAAGCTGTTTTGGTAGGTATCTTTTTATTATTCATCAGAACCCAGCCCAACATGGTGCTCAGGATCACCAGAGAAGATTTCTGAATGGACGATTAAATAGGAACTTTTTTCTGTCCCGAATGAAGTGACGACTCTAGACCGCGCCAATCAATGTCCGCGATCAAAGAGGACTGTACACTTCACTGTTTTGTGCCATGTTGTTAAATATCAGTCTCCGGAAGTTACCATCCAGGAGCTGACAACCGGCAGTTTTGGAAGAGAATGGACAGAGTGTTATTCTAAAATCCACAACAGAAAGGACATCTGTATCCAAAACGACTGCTTGGGTGTTCATGCGTTCTTTACACAACTTTAAACACCAATTAAGAGAAATCGGTTTGAGCTCCTTCAAAGGATATTTTTCTGCCATTCGCGCAAAGTTCCAAGCCAAGCAACGTTACAAGTGGCCGGAATTTTAGGACGGGGGCGCACCGGCGCCCCCCCCCCTAAAAGATTTTCCGAGGTTTGTGTTTTTACCTTCGTAGAACGGATCATTTCGCCTACTTGATCGCTTCATCATGTTGTATTGTCTTATATAATTGCTACAAATAATCGTCAGTTTAAACAGTATACAGTTTAAGTGTTCCGATGGAAATGTCAACAGCGGCTGAGCATCGAGATTCTCGACCGTATCTCGCAACTTAATAGGGCCAGGGCCGGCCAGGGCATTTCATGCAACTCTGGGAGGACTCATTTTGCCACCAAAATTTCACTCGTACGCTACGCCTTTCCCACCTGCGAACCAATGATCGCTTACGGCGTACAGATACTGGAAAAGTCGAAACTCCAAACTGGTTATTTGTCAAATAGGAAGCACGAAGTTACAAGCCCGAGGGGCAGAGGGCAGAACTGTCCCCAAAGTTTTTCCCCCCAAAACAATGATCTTAATTTCCTCCGGCTAATGGGTTTGACAGCCATTTGAAGTCCTTAAAAAAATCTCGCATGATTAATTCAACTCAACAATTTCCTATCGTTGCCCGAATTCTTCCAAAGATTGCCAGAAAAATTAAAAAGGTCAAAAACAAACTTTTATTCCTCAGCCTCTTTTATTAGTCATTTGCGCAAACACGTTCCCGAAAAGTCCGAATCTCCCAGTTGCTTGAAACATTTGCCCTCCTGAAAAACATAAAAAAGCAATTAATAGTCAAAGTAAAAATTTCAATGAACGAAACGAAAACAAACAACACAAAATATTCGCGACACATCCGGGGTCGTAATGGAAAAACAATTTTCACTCAGTACTCACTTCATAGTCCAGTGCAAACTAAACTTTGCCCCAAAAATGGTAGGAATATTCCCTCGAGAAGTTGTAAAAGTTTCTGGCTGGATTTTCAATTGCTAGATTACACTGACAGACGGAGAGCTGTGGTATAGGTGTATACAAAGCTCAAAAGTTTGCCCAAAGAAATAATCAAAGACCATTTTGAACGTGTCATATTCTCTTTCAAGACAATATACCAGTAGTCATCATAAGGGCGAAGATTCGGTTAGTGGGGACGTCTTCGTCGCAGACTCATGTCGTGGTTCACGATTTTGTAATTTTTCAATTGTGAGCCACCGTACAGTTGTGCAAAACTGCTACTTTTAGGCTGCCAGTTGCTTTTAACCCCAATCGGGCAACGGTAAAAGTATCTTTTTCTTTAATTTCACATGATGAATTTAGTAGTGAGAAAATATCCATTAAGGTCCCCTGAAAATTGGTCAAAGCCATCTTGGCAACGTAGACATACCGGTTTTTAGCAGAAGGTGGTTAGTAGTTAAACATCAGTAGAATTTAGTTCTTCGACGGGCGCCATGGGGGGGGAGGGGAGGCTAGTGGGCCATGGGCCCCAACCTCTAAAGTTGTCGGAGGAAAATCAAATAGGTCGGGGGAAATCGGTGGAGAAGTCTGACCTACTCTGTCGGAAGCAACAGACGCGCTCTCCCAATGTGCCGTGTTTCTAATGGCTTCAAAATGGTTTCAAATATAGCACCGATTTGCTGATCTCCAGCTATTTCCTTTCTTAGGCAAAAGTTTGCATAGACCACTCCCCAGGACAAGCAAAGAATCAACCTTGCGCACCTCTGTTTAAACTTGTTTACCTTCCAAAGGTTTACCACTAAATAAATAGCAGTCTGAAAAAAATTACGGTAAATTCATCTATTGATCTGTAATTTGAGACGAGGTTATGATTTTTTTAATTAATCATACTAATTAATCATCTATTATAGCCAAGGAGGCGGGGCAGCTGAAGAAACACCCCGAAAGGGGGAACAGGTCCCACACCTATATTTCTAGTATTCTATATTTGATTTTTTTTTACAATATTAGCTAGTGTTTCCCCAAATTTATATGCTGGGTTAAATAGAGCCCCTGGGAAGTAAGTGCCCATTTCCAGCCTACTTAGAGGCATTTTGAGCAAAATTCCTTGCGCTCCGCGCCAAACGAAGGTGGCGGCGAGGCGCTAACGAGAGGTCTGTCCTGGGAACATTAACGTCTTCCCCTCTCCTCAAATTCCTGCGCACGCCACCTCGAGTAAATTCATAGTTATAGTGGTAGGATGTTCGCTCGGCAGGCAAGGCAGCAAATACTAGGATCAAGTGGCATAAACTTCAGTGGACACTTCAGTTCGGACAAGTGTCCAACCCCCCCCTCACGTAAAAGCCACGACCGCACCCAACCGCAGTACACCCACAAGCCATCCACCCACGTTTTCAATTCCGTTGTATGGTTTTTTTTTTTTGTCCCGGAAAGGTAAATGACATTTCATCCAGTGGTGCTAGTGGCGAACATGTTTTCAATGACCAGCTCAGCAAGGGAGGCAGAATGCCCGAACAGAACAGTTTTTAGGGACGCGGTCGACGATTGTTGAAAAACTGAAGGGGATCAAAATAAACGCTGAGAGGAGGACACCCGGATGGCGTATGTTGTTCGTCGGTTGGCAAGGGTTTTGAGGGTTAGAGGCTAGAGCTCGAGGCGAGGGTATTGGGAGGGAAAAATTCCTTACAACTGTGATTTTTATGATATTGAAAAACTATGACGAAATAGACATGTAAACAGAAAAATGTAGGCGTCCACATAGTATTTTCGTTTTTCGTAACAAAAAATTATGAGAATATTATTCATTGATAGAATGAAAATAAGACATTTTCAGCCAACATAGATACTAGTAGTGGAGAGAAGCAAAATATAGCACGATTTTTTTTAAGCCATTCGGGACAGCAAAAAAAAGATTCAAAAGGAAAGGGGACACTCATGACGGGCGTTCAAGAACGGGGAAACTATGAACCAGACTTTGTCCCTGCATTTTATGGGATTTTCTAATCATTTTGCAATTTTCTCATTTTTAATTGTGAAGGGAAAATTTTTTTGCAAACGAAAGCTCAAAATATCTGGACTGCTTAGGACTTTACTTACAGCTGGGAAATGGACATTTCCGGTATCTGAGGTTCGGTCGCGATATTTTTCAAAAAATTTCTGTACGCTCCGCGCCAACCAATGATGGCGCTCCGCTCGGATAGTCGTTCGGGCGGATGTTTGGCCGTCAGCGCGCCCCCCCCTAACGAAAAATCCTAGATCCGCCCCTGCGTTAGCCAATGTATGAAGGGGAAGATAGCTTGGGGGATATTTATCGGGAGGGGGAGGGCGTGTTTGTTGCAAGCTTGATAAGCTACTTGGGTCTTCTGGATCCTGAAAAAAGTTCCGCTCCCATTGTGTTTGTCCCATGTTATCCGTTTTTTGAGGTAGTTAATCCCGAAAGAAATAGGAATGTAATGGGCTGTATCTTTCATAAGAAACAATAAACAATCGAGGTTTAGTACTGCCATTTTATTTTACAGTCATGTCACAAATGCATGTGAAATTTATCCATTCTAAACCTGATTACTACTAGACTTTTCAACACATTATTAAATCTACATCAATTCTTTTCCATTACCTTGAAGATGCATTTACCAGCCAAAAAAAGGTAAGTCGTTGAACTAAATTCTTCCCATGCATCTACATCCCAATTTTGTCGTCCCCCTTAATGCTCTTACATGAAATCGACGCTTAGTAAGGGAGCCTAACCTTCAGATAAAGCCATATGTAACTTCTTTATGGGTGAGACCTAGACGTATAGACGATCCTAACGGAAGAACGGGCAAGTGGAACGTCGAAATTTATTAAACATAGGTTATTCAAGTAATCGAAAACGCGCAATGAAAAACATGATATTCATGCAGGGTCTAGTTAGTTAGTTAAGAGAAGTGGTTTCAACGTCCCCAGTTTCCAACAATATGGCTCAGTCGAGGACGACCACGGCCCTTTTTCAAGTTGTGCTCCCTGGATTGTTTTCCTACTTCCATGCTCTATGAACTGAGCACGCAAGCACAAAGGCAAGTAGGTTCCATGCAGGGAGACACGTGTTAGGCTATGACAGCGGATTTTTAATGATTTGCTCTCGTATCACGATTCCAAACGATGTCCAACAAATACTATAGCGAGTCTCTGGGTACACTTACTTCTCATAGGTGAACTACATTGACCGTAAATCAAGTTGTATTTGGAGAATACTCAATCAAAGCACAGAACGTATACCTTCACATGTCACACCCATTCGCAACTTCTGGTTCCCCCCCCTTGAGTCCAAAGGATGTTGATTTATGCAGATCAGTGGAAAGTGATGTTGTGTCGCGTCCACTGCATAAGACCACGCCACACCCCCCCCCCCCCGGTTCAGAATTCATAAAGCTGGATCAGTAAGCTAAAATTTAATCAAACACAATGTGTAACTCAGCAGAATAGGTCTAGCACAAAGCATAGATTTGCTCAGAGAGGTGAAGGTAAGAAAGATTTTTTCCTCCGCGAAAAAGTAGGAGTTAAACTTAGTGAGATATATTATTCACTATAGGGGAAAGGAAATTGCAGCCCTTTAAGTGCTGTGTTTGTTCGCAGGGGATACCTGCTTGCTCAACATGAAAAAATGAATCTCATATTTTACGACATGTCTATGGGTGAAATCGGAGAATATCGGAATTTTAAGTAATCCTATCGACTCAGTGTAAATAAATGAATCAGCAAATTGTTTTCCAATGTGAAATTGTATTTGACTACGACACTGTTATACAACACGAGGCTGTAGAACTAGCGTATCATGCCTTAAATCCATTCGGTATTGCAACGCCCCCCCACATTTTTTTACAAGCGTCCCATTATTTCAATCAGAAATACAATTTGAGATACATACCCGAAGATGGCATTCTCATAGTGCTTAATACGATAAACTATTTAAAAGTCATTTTATTTGTACCAGGGAGATGTTAGGAAGAGACCCAACATCCTTCAGACCTTTGAAACGATGTTCCCCCCCCCCCCCCCCCCCCCCGTTTTCCAGATGGTAATCATTGAGTTCTCTCAAAAATTTCTTTATCACAATACGAGCGATCAACTAGGCAGTGGCTATGAGTTAAAATGACAATGAAAAGAATCTACTCCTTATAGACGCCAGCTTGCGACAACAAGATTTAGGTATAAGCCTCACGACTGCAGCTAGCCTAAAGCGGGTCTTTTAACGTGTATGTCATGTTCGGTATTACGCCGAGACAAATCTTGGTCATTCCCTCTGACTGCGTCATGTATGTTAGGGTTCTTGTCGAGAAGAGCTCACCGTTAGTAACGTCTGGGTGTGCAGATATAATTGTGCAAAAGACTTAAGCGAAAGATTTATTACTGATCTAACCAATAAGCTAAAATACTGTCGAGCACGTGAAAGAAGAGCGGACTCGTGCGGATAAAATACCTTTACGAAGGGGTCAACGTGGTTACTTCATTAACGTTACGACGTTTACACCTGCTTATCGGACTGCACAAAACATGTATACGACATAACGGCTCCTTCACTGTAGGCCCCGCGATCCATGCGTTCGATCCCCTGCTCAGAGCCACACACCACTGGGGTTACTTATCGGGCGCACATTTTTGGCTTAGATCATGTGTAGCATGGGATCATACATGACAAACCCCCCTTGATGTAGAGCAGTGAGGTAGAGAAGGTCAGCGAAGTTTATGTTCTATTGTCCTGTCTGGGAACCGTAGTTCCTATTTTGAGGAGCAGAACTCTTAGTGGTGAACACGTTTGTTTTGCCCCTGACTCTTCCCCAGGAGAGTCGATGTGGAAATTAGAAAAAGCATCATTTGTAGTATGTGTTGTTCATCTTCAGCCAGTTAGCGCATCGAATGAGATGTGCGAGACCACGCATGACGGACCTTTGGGTCTAAGGGTGCTCAATCTTCTAAGGGGTGAGGGGCTCAGCGTTAGAGTGGAGTGCGTTTTTACTTTCGACGGACGTAGCTCCTTTTTAGGAGAGCCAGAAACAAGAACTCCTTCGGGGAGTAAACATTTGGTTTCGCCCTCCTGCTTTTCGACAGAGAGGTAGAAAATTAAGGGACTTTGGCAAAGGATTCCGCTATCAATACTCTAAGTGATCAGAATGGAGTCGATGGACACAGCTCTTCTAAGGCTGTTACAAGACAATATCCGCTTGCTCTAAACAGAGACTCGGCGGGCGAAATTCTCGTTTAAGTCTCCTTTCATGCCACCCGATGAGTAAACTCCTTAAAAGGAATAAGTTTCAGGGTTTCGGCTGCGATTGGAGGAAGTCTGAAGAACTTTACTTAACGGAGTAATCCCCAAGGAATTGCTTAATGCTTACTTTCGGAAGCCCCCCCCACCAGTCACGAAGAGTTAGACTCTGCCTGACGTCCGATGAAAGTAAAAAAGAAAGTACGCATGTCGCACGGGAAGAGGAAGATTACACTGACTAAAAGATACACGCAGCTCCAACCTTTACGTAATCATCATGTGGACTTATAAAAATTGATGTGCCAACTATCGCAAGTCCCTACAGTGTTGTCTACTACACACAAACACTGCATAATCCAGGTAAAAACATGTATGTAATTATCTTGCTTAAATGTAAAAAAAACAATTCAACAGAAGGAAGAGTCGTGTGATCTTGTGATTTAGACAAGTCCTCCATGAATGTCATCACACGAAAGTTTGTAAATCAGATAAAGTACTAATTATATTTGATGCGTGTGGAATCATCACAGTCGGCGATAGCTAAGTTCTAGGCAAAATCTTGTCTAAGAAAACATGTGCAAGTACATTGTAAAATAGTATACTGTGACCGCTTTCGATACAGACTCGATACGATTTGCCCCGAACCCTGGAGCCTATGTCAGTCAAATTTTAAATCCAAATGGGCCGTGAATTATAGTAAAGTACTATGTATGGCCCTTGCGTTTGAATCAATGACGAAGGAACCATATGAAATTGTCGACATCAGCTACGCACTGCGTAGTCGAATAGCACACTGTAGACTTCCCAAGCAGGCACTGCCACCTGTTAATCAGAGTAATGATCGACAAATTGCAGGGTTGAGGATGTGTGTTGGTGGCGAGGGGGGGAAAGTATTGACTTCCGGAAAAGTGGGCGCTGCCCCCAGGTGAGATAGCATTCGTCTTTACAAAATGATTATTATTAATGATTATTAATGATTATTATTAAAAATGATTATTTCGTCCAAGCTTGACCCGAGCTAAGGTAAATTGTCCTCCGGAAGGTTATCACAAATTAATTCCTTATAAACTGCAGGTCGAAGCTTTTCCAGTGCAGTAAGATATTTTAAATCAGTCATGATACTGAGTCTCAAGTTCCTTATGCAGGAAACTTTGCATTTGATTTTCAGGTCGCCGCGTAACCAGAGGCGGACACCCACCCCCCCCCGCTCAATCCTGAAACTCCCCCCCAGCCGAAGGAATCAAGATATTCTTTTACCAATAAAAATCGCAAAATGTTGTATCAGTGAGCATCCTGAGCGTGCTTGATTACACCAAGTTTGCAATGTACACCTCATTTAGGCAAGACAACGAAAGATCCCAAGATTCAGTTCCTCTCCCTCCCGCCCCCCTGCAATTGTACCTTTTGTAAATTTATCTGGGTTTAAGCTGATATTTTAGTAATACGTACTGGAGTTTTCAGAACGACCCTGGACTTGGTCCTGGAAAAAAAAAGGAGGAGGTAGGATGGGAGATGAAGAGATGACGACACACCACCCCACGGCCAAATCATTATTGGGACCCCGTGACAAATAACATATGTCAAAAATATGTTTTCATGAATTATTCGGCAGTCTAGTTGAGTCGGATATGATAATCGCAAACAGTGCACATCGATCGCCTTTACTACTGATGAACGCAAAAATTCCACTTTTTCTTAGCTGAAAGAGAAACTTTCTCTAGGGTGGTTAACAAAAACCCTGGTCAACTTGCACGCCTCGGGGGGTTTGGTTGAAAGTTAAGGTACAACTATACTATCCCATAAACATTTGTAGGAATATACCCCATAATCCTCTAAGTGCAAACTGCAAGTTACACTTCCATTGGACATAATTCAACATAAGCATCACTCTGATTCAGGTCAACACACCTTATGCTGACTATAGCAGCTCACACAGTATGGTGTTTCGGATTATGATCTGAGCGTAATACATCTCAGCACAGTTCACCTAGTATGTCGGGAAGTGGGTTATGGAAAGGCTGGGTTACAAACTAATTGAGTACCAACCCCTGGTTATACCATAAATCAACAAATTGCTGGGCCCCCAACTTTACCCATGTTTCAGCATTTGCACATACTGCCCCAGTACTGATAAATGGACCCAAGTTGTTTTACAGTGTAGTAACACCCAGAGACCGTTATGTAACTGCAAATATAGGTAGGCACACAAATACAATGATTTTCAGTTGAACAGCTAGGAGGAGAGTATGATAGTAGTATGTAGACTCGATAAGTTCATACAGAGGGGTTTCACAGACGTCACGTGATCGCGCGTCTCTTTGGTTCTGACGGGCAAGATCGCGCATCTCTTTGGTTTTGAAGGGCACGCGTCCATTGTGCCACAGTTGTATCTATGGGGATGCCTTGCGCGTGTGCTGTAAATACTCTTTACTGAGTGCGTGTTTTGCCCTTCAGTGCCTGGGAATCCCACGCGTGTGAAATCACATGAAATCCCGCTATATACGTGTAATGGATGGTTTGAAAAATTACAGGAGTGCGAGAAAACCCTAACCGAAATTGTCCAACACATTATTCGGGTCCGTCATGTGCAGTAATGTAAGTTGGTAGGGACGAAATTTATACTCATTGTTTCATAACCATAAAATAATGATTCAAAATGGCTGCCAATGACATTTTCAGTAATTCATCCCCACTTTTTCCTAAAACATACATACAATACATTAAGTCTTTCACATTAATACCACTGACCAAATACTCATCAGTGTTGTTGAGGTTTTGTTTCCATTGTTCTTCTTCTTCCTCAACTGGTTGGGTTGCGATAGTATCGTAATCTAGTGCTCCCCTTTTCCCAATTTCCTATATTAAGCCTTTATTTTGAGTGCACAAAGTTTTGATTACTCATCTACATACGCCGTGAAAAACAAACACCATTGTACTGTCAACGTAATGAATGATTCCAGCACACCTTGTGAACAGTTCATCAAACTTATCTGGAAAAACGAGATATCGATTGATAAAAAATACGATAGAACATAGGACGATCATAATTTTTGTGTAACTTGTCGGTACTAAATCATATTTTGCGTATGATTAGAATGTATAAGCTCCGAATATTCATATTTTTGTGTCAGATGTAAAGAAGTTTGAGAACTAGTAGTGCAACTCACGTAATGTATACAGCTAGCTACAATCTTGGACAAAACTCGTTGGAACACCCTTGCACCCCCGCTCCCTCGGTGCCAATGCTGGACGGTAAATAATGCCAAATTGGAGATCACACGCTTTCGTTGGCTTACAAGAATATATACTGGGCGGACGAGGTTTCCCAAAATCCATTGCACGACATCCTTTAGTACACGGTACAATGGTTGGAGGTGTTCCAACAGTTTTGTCCAAGATTGTAGTTCCAAATTCGGCTGTACTGCGCAGTACAGTGCACTGTAGTATTGTATGTGCGTCACAGCACACACCGTGCTACTACCACAACGATACCTACCGCCATGTTCGGACAGAAAACAAGGCAAAGTTAAAACTAACGTAGGCCTAGGTTTTTCTCGTTACGCTTTCAGAAAAATTCGTTTAATTTCCTCTAAATCGGATACCTTGTGTATGTTGTAGTCAACAGGTGGTTACAGAAAACTTGATCTAGGTTATACAGTTAGGCCAAGGCGTCCAACGAACTTCGAACATCGGTAGGGACAAGCCACAGGTATGTCTCAACGTTATATGGTAAACATATTCTATAGACTAGTAAGATGATTTCAACGAGTACGCTGTCGACAGTCTTGAAATAGTCAAGCTTTCGTCAGAAGTGGCTCTGACTTCTTCAGGACTGAGTCAGAGCGACTTCTGACGAAAGCTTGACTATTTCAAGACCTTCGACGGCGTACTCGTTGAAATCATTTACTAGTATGGATTCCCGTCGTGAAAGCCTTTCTACTTACATAGCCTATAGACCTTATGCATTGAAGTCACGTGACGACATTTTGGAGGAAACAATTAAGTACACGTGCACGGAACGGCGTAGATTTCGCAGGAGCGTGTAGTAGACTTACGCGCCAGTACGATTGGTTGACAAATCAGCTGTCTGCATTTGTTGGTGTAACTTGCAGTGATACGCGCTTTCCTCCAAACGAGGGAGCACTTTATGCTACTGATGACATTGTTTATGCATTAAAAGGTCTAAGCAGGATTGAGCTTGCACCCACGGCAAAAGAGTCAAAATTCAGTGGACTCGCTTCTTGTTCTGGAAGGACACTTGTACCATAAACCACATTGCTTAGTTTAGGTACATGATCTAGCGTCGCCGTGTATTTGTTGTCCTCCAGGAAAAACGTGTTGAGCTAGTTGACTTTTCCACGTGAGATCCAAGCCCTAACGTGAAAGTAGACCCACTTGAAAAAAAAAAAAAAAAATTACTGAAAATCCTGAAAACTTAAGGTGTCCTCATTACATTTTAAGGCCATAGGGCCTGGGAAAAAATTAAAATTGCCCATAAAAAAAGGTTCTTATTTCCCCAAAAATTTCCTCCAGGAGGTCCTCCAGACCCCCACCCAGACGCGCGTTGTATGAGTTTAGGCTGGTAACTCGCACTGACGAATGGATCTCGTCCTCATGCATGATGACTCGTATATTATAAATATATAGGATGAAGTCCAATTGAACTTACGTGTGTTTCGCACTCCGTGCCACATCATGTTCTTATAAAAATACCATACGTTGCCTTGTACTTAAATCATGAGCTTGTATAATTTATACTTTGTTTCATCCTTTTTCATTCAAAGTGGATTTACTGAGTGCGTTTTTCAAGTTTAATTCTTCTTCTTGAATTCTTTAGTTTCTAAAGCAATGAAGTCTCAAAAATATTTGTAAATTGCAACTTGTGGCCCAGGCCTAGAAAGTGTCTTTTTTGACACACTAGACCATAAAACTTCGCACCACACCGATGTTGGTTCCAAGAGGAAAAATACGCACCAGTACTTCGGCATGTGGAATTTGCTACCGTGCATGCAACAACCGAAAAAACTTTAATAATGAAAATTTCTAAAAATATAAACATTTCAAAGGCTCTTATCAAAAGTAGCACCATTTTGTATCCAAGCAACCTACAAAAGCATACACAAAAAAGCAAAAAATTTCTCAAATGGGCGCGAGGGGGGGCTTAGACAGAACCCCCTCCCTTACAATCAGCCAAAAAGAAAGTAGAAAAGGCACTGAAAAAGTTAGTTTTGTTTTCCTCCAAACTGACGTATACGTGAGGTCATGCATAAGGTATATTCAATCTATAAGTTTTAAAGTTCCAGCTTTCTATGAAGAAGATTTAAGTATCACATTCTCAAATTGACAAGTAAAGTTATTTTTACTGTTAAACATCCCATAGTTTGAGTTTGTAAACCACAAGCCAAAGGCTCAGTGACTCCTTGCCAAGAGTATATGCTTTTCTCGCCTAAGCTTTTATGTATCAAAATTATCTTCGTGGGGTATCAAGTTTATGTTTTCACAATTTGACTCTGGTGACCTGTCTCAGTCCTTTACCTCCACCAAAAACAATGGGGGTTTCTTGTAACAACATGGGGTAGTTTACCTGCTGTGTGTTAGACCTTCGCAGTTACATACCGGGTTTTAAACCAGTTTGAGCTCCTTTGACCCTCAAATGATCTTTGACGGATCATGCCAAAAAACAACTGCATTACTGAGAAGCACTGATTTTCCCGGGCATTCAACATGTAATGTATGAGAGCGTCCAGTAGTTACCCATTATGATGTCTAATTTAGTCGTGATTACAAGGTTTTCACAATACGACCTATAGTGACTCCAGATGAACTTTCACTCCGCAAATAACAAAAGGTTCTTGCAATTAGTATCTGGCATTCCAAGTATGAGACACCTCAGTTTTACAAGGGTTCATCGTTTCCGAGACTCAAATGACGTTTTAAAAATCTACCAAAACAACGTATTTTCTAAGTATTAACGCATCACGACAGGCCAAGTATGAAGAGCTTTAATGATTCCTTAGTGAAGATATGGCCAAAGGGCGGATCCAGGAATAACGTAAGTGGGGCGGATGCAGTCACTGAAGGTGCCACCACGACGCGCGAAGCGTTGAGTATTTCGAGTGGGATCCGTCTTTTGAGATTAACGGTGTTTCAGAGGTTTAGATTGAACTCTGGTGACTTCAAATAACCTCAGCCTCCACCGAAACAATAGGATCTCCCTCTTAATATAAAAAATATTCCAAGTACTTTTCTATATGATAGGTATATGATAAGTAACAGAGGGACAAACACTCAACACAACCGAAAACTGCAAGGTAAACGTGCGTTCATGGGATTGAATTCAACCTGGGGCCCTGAGCATGGAAACCCCGACACACCTTTTCCACCTACACCAAATCAGGGGCGGAGCAGTTTTGACTAAAGGGGGGGTTTGCGATATAGTTACTATACTAAAGCGAGGCGCCACCATGAGTTGGCGGAAAGCGTACAGAGAAAATTTTTGCGTTAGAAGACCCCCAGATTGCAGGAAAGAGGCATTTCCCAAGCGTTTTCCTTAGGCTCTCTTTGATCCGTTATAAAACAAGCTTTCATTGAAATTCCCCGTGCCAGAAAGAAATTTTATGATAAATGTCCTGTCAGAAAGTTGTCTCCCTTACTTGTGAGAGATGCATTGCTATACAGCCCGATAACGATCTTGTGGCGTCAGGAGTTCCTTGTAGCATTCAGTCATTGTTGTGCTCTCTCTCGGCACGCAAAGTGACTCACTCAACCGTTTCTCGCTTGTGCTCACAATTAAAGAAATCTTGTTTCTCTTTTTGAAATCTTCTGAAGTATTTTTTCGCATGGGCCTTGTAAAACTAAAAATGGGGGGCTTAAAGCACT
>JAIZAY010001373.1:0-15634 GCA_029531755.1 Holothuria leucospilota | reverse complement strand
GGTAAAGAACATGGCTTCATGTAAGCAAATTTTGTTGAGAAATGTAGAATAATTTAATCATATAAGTCAACCACCAGTTATGTGAATCGCACTGTATGAATTGTATGTACACGAAATAACAATCACAGACCGTGACACGGTGTCCTTGTTACATCAGGTAAACTTCAGGCCATTTGGCAACATGTTCTTTGCCTTTAATAACTTTTTTCAAATGTATATTTCCATACATTAGCACAGGGCGTTTCGATACATACTTATAGATTGATACTAGATAAATACACAACAACAGTAAACAGTTTCCCTGAAAATTACATCAATTTACTCATCATTTTACCTTGATTGTTATATACATCCAGATTACATAATACTACATGAAAAATTCTTAACTTTAATACAATCTAGTTGACTGATTTAAGTGTGAAAAGTTGCAAGCCTCCATATAGTAGGCAACAAGTAATCGCCTATTGTGCATTTAGTCATTAATTAGGCTTCAAACTCACTATGCCAAATGCAAACCTCTCTGTTTTGTGGGTCGGGGAAGACATGTTTGGGTGTCCATGTTACATCAGCGTAAATTTGGGGATCAGGGGTATATCGTTTAAATTTTTTATCAAACACAACAAACAGAAGTGTGAAATTTTTTATTCCCATTTGGATACTTTCCTGTTACGAGGACTAACATTATCACTCATTAAATCTTTGATAGGTTAATGAAAAATAAATGGGACACCAAAATGGTTTTATCTTCACATACTGTGAAATTTACAGTTCTTTGTAATTAAGATATGCAGCAGGCATTTTTTTCATATTCTATTGTTGCATATTATCGCATGCAACTACTAGAATAATACTTGCAATCCACATGACTAATCATAAAATCACATTATAATTGCTATCAAATGAGAAGTTCCCAAGCATTTACATAAGCCATGGTTGTCCCTGTTACATCAGGTAAAAATTAAAGGGTTGGCGTGATTTTAAGGTTACTATAATTAGAAAAAAAAAACTACTGAACTGAAAATCAGCATAAATGATTGTTTTGATGTTAAGTCTATCAAGTAGTTTTGAAAAAATAGTGACTTTGCCGAGAATTGACAAAATTGAAAATGTGGATATAAGAACACTTGACTGCCTTATTTTTCAAATTATGCATTCCATCTCTGTATATGCTATACAGATATGGTTAGTTTAGGAAATGTAAAGTTGAAATTTAAATGATGGAATTTTGACATACCATACAGCATCCAGCACCTTGGCGAGGAAACATTTGAGATGAGTAAAACTCCCATTTTTGAAGAAATTCTAATGGCTACCTAGGCAGCGGCCGGGGAGGAGTTTCAAATAGGGATGGTTTGTCCATGGTACATAGGCTATTTGTGAGCCAACACTTACGAAGCAAATAAAAAGCTATCTTTGTAGCGGTGTTCAGAGATGACAATAACCAAAGCAAGCCTATATATTTTATTATCCGGGTGGCCTCCCACTAACTCCCATACTATATAATAAACTTATAAAATATACTGAAGTCTAAATTTTGACACCACTCGTTACTGTATGTCACACTTTGAACCCCAACTTCATCGGATATTACCCCTATAACCTATACAGCTATATGCCAAGGCGTCACTTGTACATATCTTGTTAACGGTCTGCCCTGTTACAAATATTCACACTCCTTATTCTCCAATTGTGGGATTTTTTTTTTTTTTGCGACTCGCATGAAGTAAAGAAAAGTGAATTTGGTCTCTGTGCCTAGCATGGGGCCTGTGTTATAACTATGACATGCCAGAGAGCAATGGCTAAACAGCCGTTTTACTGACAGTGTCACTGTCAGGTTCTTTACGTTTGAAACCCAATTTCCGCCTATTACACTAACAGACATAACCAGGCACAGAACGGCGTCCTTCATCTTCTAGTTCTACGCACGAGCCTAGGATTCTTATGAACCTAATGTTGTAAATTAGTTTCTAAGCTAGTCCTAACGTTAGGCCTGGCATAATCCTGCTATTTAAAAAAACTTGAGACACATTTTTCCAAAGTTACCAACACTATAACCCCTTTTACCAAAAAGGCTTAAGGACACCTTAAAACCACCGCTCTTACTTTATGGATCTTGAAACGATCTTGTGCGTTTAACTACTTGCAGTCAAATGCCGACATGCATGCATCGTTGTCTAGAATGCACCTAGCACTGCCCACTGCACACAATATATTACAGCTAGACCGTAACTGACCCCACAGCACTGTGTATATTTTTTACCTCTGTGAAACTTGCGTGAGAGTAGAACTTCACTTAGTAAATCAATAGCCAGCTAAGAAGTTAGTTTCCTTGTTTTAATGCTCAGCCTCCATCTCTACCAACGATGTATGATAATTTCAGAGAATAAATCAATTTCGACGTTAAATTAATCCAGCTTAAATTTCCGTTCGAGAACTTGAGCATTACAATAAATATGACTTAAGCTGGAAAAATATTTGCGTGGTTCGTCCAACTTTCTTTTGGCTTAAAGTTGTTCGATACTATCTGCAAGAAACTAAAACATGCACGTACATAATCAGAAGTCCATAAGTTAGACTGAAGCGAGAATTAAAAATCTGATCTAGTAAACTTTTTGATCGAAAATTCAATGTTTTGTTGCGATTCCCAACATTTTAATGTTGAAGTGTTTATGAATGGGCGAGAGGATAAAAGCAGTGGGGACACGTGCCCGGTCTTTAAATGTGATTTTCACGAGACACTCACCGGATGACGTCATCCACAAGATGACCAGCGGACCTCCGCGCTGCTCGCCTTTTTTTTTCTCCGCACGCCGTCCGCTCAGCCTCCTGTGTGATGACGTCATCGGCTGGCTACTTAAAATCACACTTTTTAAGACTGAGCACCCTTCGCATTTATCCCCTAATCTAAAGCCATCCCTCCCACACTGGCAAGATTACTGTTAAGGACCCAAGCCCCTTGCGCATAGAAGCCACCACTATGTACAGTGTTAATCTACAACCTCGGGCTTTGTATTCTTGCAAAATGTTTGACTGCCTGTTGCCTTTGTTAAATGCTGTTTTCTCATGCACTAGAAGCGTCCATTACAGTATATCTTATTGATTACTGCACTTTTGGTCACTGACCCAATCAGAATAGTCCTCATGTACCTGTACTGTACGTCTGAAGGCTTCAGTTTGGGCCTTGGCAATACTGCTACCTTCTGTGTCAATCAGCCACACACTCATGATCAGTCCTGCAGCAGCTGCAGCCATGCATTTTTGGACGCCTATTACGATAGCAGCTTTAAATTGATCCCAATGGCTATTGTAAAGTGTGTGAGGAACAAATACACTTCTCCATACCCACTTTTTTTTTTATACCTTCATTTCTCTGGCTGCAGACTGCTTCAGCTTGGCTGAGGCACGCTGCAGCCTAAAAGTTTTGACAATGATGCCCTGTGAATGGCTATGTGTATGTTTAGTGAGTAGTCACACTCCAGGTAATGCATGACTGCGTGGCTTTGTTCAATGCACAAGCCCCAAATGCTGCAAATCTCACAATAAAATACTCCATGCCCACGTGATTACATTTAAGGCTAACTTCAGTTATCCAAAAAACCATCCCCCACCTCCACTTGCTATATTCTATATTGGAGAGATGCTAGTTGCATTTATCAATACTTTCATCTCTTATCTTTTTCTTCAGGCGACTCTGCTTTTTTATCTTGTCTGCTTTATCGTCCGGCTGAGAAACCAGCTTTCTCATCAACTTTAAAACAGACGCCACCTAAGAAGATGACAGCATGACTTAAATTTGCCAGTCTCATGAATTTCTGATATGGAAAATGCATCTAATCTACTGTTCATTCATGCTGCATGTGACAAAATGAGAATATGTATTTAATAAAAGTTCACAAACATGATTAAGCCTTACAATCTGTGGACAAGTATTAAATGGGCGAAGGAAAATGTTAAGCAATATCAGTTGTAAAGACTGAGGCCACAAAAAGCCCCAAAGGCTAAGGGATTCATTGCCACTGGAAAGTGAAAGTCTACAACTGTGTTTTCAAATTGACTGTTTCATAAATTATTGTGTTAACAAACTTTGGCACAGAATGTTCTAAGGCATCCATGCCGATCCTAGGTGCACTAAACACCACATTAATAACCTGTGTGACCTCGCATGACCACAAATTACCTTACTATCTCCACCAAAAATGATAGGGACCATTTACTTACCAATACCGGCATTTCACATACAAAGTACAAGGTTCATCAAAGTATTTCTCAAACATTGAGGATTATTGTGTTACCAAGGTTTTCAAGCTTTATGCCCTCTGTTAATTCCAAGTGACCTTTGATCTCCACCAAAAACAAATAGGGATCATTTAATTAATAAGAGTCATCGAAGTCAAGTATGAAGCATTCATCAGGAGTTTCCCTGATTGAGACATCATGTTTACAAGGCTTTTAACCTTCCCTTCTTGGTCACCCCAAATGACTCTTTGACCTTCCACCAAAAAACGTTAGGGATACATTTACTCAATAGCGGCGCTATCCAAATGTTAAGTATGAGCATTCATCAAAGTTTCCCTTCTTGAGATATCTGTTTACAAGGTTTTTGTCATGAAAAAATTGACCCCTTTTTTTTCGTTTAATTTAGCTTTTTAAGTTGTCCACTCTGCTATATGTATATTTATGTCACAGTTGGGGAACAGTTTTAACTCTTCTTAATAAGGCGGCCAGACTTGAAAAGTTCCATGCTATAATTCTGGCTCCTCTACCCAATCACTAATTACCATTAAGTTTTCCAGTTGCTTGTCTCCATTTCTGAAATACTGCTAAGTTTTATTCGCTGACATTCATTTGAGATGTTAGATTGATGATGCGTCAGAAAAAAATAAACATAAAATTAGAAATCTCTAAAAAAGCCTTCTGTAGACTGAAATATCATATGTTATAGTTTCTTACCTATAATATTCCTTTTGGATATCATGACTTCAATGAGGTTTATAACACGCTAGGACCTTGTATGGGGGTGGGGGTCCCCTTTTTTGTTTAAGGTTATGGGGCATGCGGCCGTGAAGTTATGTATCAGAAAAAAGTCTTTCTTTTGGAAAAGACATGAGAAGTATAGTGTTACACTGGACCTTTAAGGATCGAGTATTAACTAAAGTCTCATACAGATGCGGGAGGATATGCTACTGCTACCACTTAGAGTAAAAGAATGGAAAAGCAAAGTTTATAGAGAAAGTAGTCTCTCTTTAAGTTTTGATTTGGTGTTTTGACACTGCCTTATTATTGTACAGGTGTGTTACTGCTTTGTTCAAAATATTTAGGAAGAGGCGACACAAAAAGGAAGGTCATGTTTTTCGCACTGATTGTTCATAAAAACCTGTAATTTATTACTCTACTGCTAAATACTGTTCGAAACTTAATGCTGGGAGTTATTTACCTGAAGCTTTATCTACAATACCTGAAAAAGAACATCGGTACATGAAGTTTGTCTCAGACGTTACATAGACAGCTAGTCGAGAGTCACAACCTACCCAAAAAAAAAACAAAACCCAAAAATCATCTTTTCAGTGTATATATTACACTCCGGGGTGGGGGGGGGGGGGGAAAACAAAGTACAAAGATAACATTTTTTGAATAAAAGGTCAGATTTTGACATAAAACCATACAAACTGTTTCTTGTTGTTTCTGTGTCCTTGCTGCTTGCAACTGCCACTGAACATGGGTGTTTGTCATCCGACATAATGTTTATGGACCTGCAGTTAAAACTATTTCAATTTCACAAGCAAGTGTTAGGCAAAAACTGAAAGCACTTCACTCACAAATACAGTACTGTATGCAGGCTTGCAACCAGGCTTAAAAAGCAATATATTACACGACAAGTTTTTGGTTTAAATGTGCAGCCACATTTGGCACATTTTCCAAAAAGAAATCCTCTTCTCTTATTGCAAGATTAAGAAGCGGGTACCTCATGCATTCCTCACTAGTCCTCAGTAAAAAAACTGAATACGTGCTGTATTAGTCCTCAGCCTCACTAATACTGCCATTACAGTCCTTACTACCAAACTATTGGAAATAGTACGGTGGTTGCTAGCTGGACCCACCTGTTTGATGGTTGGAAAATTGACTTTCTTCTTATAGAAAAATTTTATCCAGACCTAAAAATCTTAATCTTACTACCATAGACAGGCTTCAAAATGGTCCATTGAAGAAATATAAGGAGGTTTTTATAGGAAAGGACATCTTGATCAATATAATAGGGTTTTATATATATCTGAGTCATAATATAAGGAATGTCACACACTTAGCAGTTTTAACTATCTTCAAAACTCCTCAAAACGATGTGGATAGGGAAAAACACACATACCTTAGCGAAACTAATAAACCTATACTGCTTAAATAGATACAAATGTAGATTAAACAGTCATCCCTACATGCCTGGACAGAACAGTGTTAGGGTTCTACACAGCAACATGGAATTAAGGAAAAACCCAACCATAACTATTTGTGGTGAGAAGGGGAAAAGGCTCTCTTATATAAAATCCCCTGACGGTGGTGGTCGATTTTGCCAACATTTTGACTCTGGAATTAAAGTATGCACTAAATGGATATCATTTGAATGCATATAAAAATGGCCACCAAAATTAAATTTTGGCAACATCAAAACTTGACAACACAGAACGTGATCCATTGATGATGCTTGAATTGATGGGTAGTTAAATGTGGACAATGAACTGCTTGACCTCTGATGCTCCTGAAAGTAGTCAGAAATTCACCTCAGCGTCTAATAATAATGGGGGATGAGGTGAGGAATATTTTTGCAATTTTTGACCTATGCTTAAATAAACAGGAAATGGTACTCTTAATAGATGTGTTGCTACAAACTATACACTGTATTGCTAGTCCAATCTTGATAAAGTGTCGGACAATACGAGGTGATGAAAATGTAAGATCATAGGGCCTGTGACCAACTGTATGCGTTAGCTACAGGTAATGAAATACCTTCCAACTACACTTTTATACAGTCAGAGTAGCCCATAGCCAGAACTGTCTCATGGGGGTCATGTCATTTATTCTGTCGATTACGCCAGAATGAGGGGCGAAGAGTGTCTAAAGGGAGAGGGGAGTCCCCCTCCCCCCTTGGAAATTTTTTCTGAATGATTGAGTGTACTTACATGCAATTTTCGGCGGCCTACACATTATCTTTTTTGAAGCTAAAATTTATTTTCTAAAAAATTTACATATTTTAAGGAAGGAGTGAGGGACATGGCCCTTATGACGTCCAGTCCCTCCCCTAAAAATGCCACTGATCAATTCTGTAATCTGTACAACTTCTCCAGGGTAGAAGAGTTGCTCAGGCTCCACATTGGGCCCAAGATGCCTATAGTGGCTGCCAAAACTGTATGTGCATAACATACTGAACATCTAAAATACTTACTATGAGGAAATATACATGCACAAAATTAGCGGACAAGGGTAAAACTTGGCAATTGCAGTGCACCCCACCTTGCCACCAATGACTGGGCCACTGCCAGCACCAGGCCATACATTGGTAATTAGATTCTCCACTTTGGTCTGTTGGCCTAAATCTGCATTGTGGACATCCAGAGACCTGCCCTAGAGCTTCTAGTGGAGTTCTAGGAGAAAACCTCTTCTTAAGAAATTTGCATAATCGTGAACTTGTAAACATAACAGTGAGACTCTTAATCTTTCTCAAAGCACTAAGTTCTTATTCTTTCTAGGGGAAAATTGTACTTATACAACACTTTGAACCCGTAATCAACTAAATCCTAATGGCACTAAACATAGTTGTTTGTTTAGGTGGAATTAAAAAATGGTGTTTTTTTTTCTAGATGAACAGAACGGAAAATATTAGATATTTCGAACCCACTCGTACTACAATATTCTCTGAATTAAAGAATCTTAGTCATACCACAGACCAGCTATCTGTGCCAAATACAAAGCACAGTTAAGGCGTTTTAAAATGTGGAAAGATCAATGACAGGGCGATGCCAGGCCAAACGGGCTCTAAATCCCCCCCCCCCTTGACAATACCAAGGGGATTGGCACACAACGAAGCTGCCCTTAAAATCACAGGGTGTGAGAAGTGGAACATTTATGTGTGCATGAACTAAGTGTTTATTAGTGCCTCTATGACCAGTTTCATCCGAGAATATTTCTGAATCCTATAATTAAAACATTGTGTACTTGCATAAAAGGTACTTGGCATCATCTGTATGCTAGTTACATGTCTGACTAAGCCACTCTAAGTCTAAGATATCCTCTGCGGTCTATGAGGAACTATCTTGCTGTGAAAAAGAATCATCCTGAAAAATTGCACCCAAGAACACTATATCATAAAAAAAAAATTTGGCAAGATCAGAATACAAATATAGGCAGACTATAGGAAAACAAGCCCCAAATCATACAAATATAGGAAGTATAATCTGATGCCCTACCATGACCTTTCTTCTCCAGATCATACTAGCGGAGTATTGCCCAGTTACTTGACTCGCATGAGAAGAGTGAGATCATTCTGTAAAATGCAAAAAATATGATCATCAATTTTTTTTGTGCCATAAAATTTAACTGAGATGGCTATAGGCAAAAACTTTACTCTACTGTCAGTCTCTGCTATATGTACCCAAATCGTTTCTTCCTTATCGGGGGGTGGTGGAAACCCATTTGCAGAGCGCGCAACTTCCCTATGTGGATAGCATAGGGATACCATAGAGATTAAATATTCCATGAATGTAAATAATGTTATATGCACCACCAGTACTCACTGATATCAACAAAATATTTTGAACTCTACAGTAAAATATCAGACACCAAGAGACAACATTGCATTTCAAAATGATTTTCAGACCTTTTCAAGAGCGTAGATCAAAAAACAACTTGCAATACTTGTAAAAGATCTGATGTTTGAGGAAAAGTTTTACGGGTAAGTAAAACTAAGGCCTTTAGGTCTTAGCTTTGCTACAAGAAAAAAATTATTTTTGAAAAGCAATGTGCTGGTTGACGGTATCCCAGGAATTGCCCCCCCCAATGTTGAGTCATATAAAGAGGCCCATGATATAGGGAGCTTACGGCGGATCTACGGCTATACACATGCCTTTACTGAGGACATAGTGTCTCACCTAACAAATGGAATTTTCTTTCAAGCGTCCAGGAGGCTTTGTGAGAACGATTTGTGAGAGCCCACAAGGCTTATGATTCCTTGCCTCTGAAAATAGTTTTTTGTAAAGTACTTTCACTTAATTCTGGCGTATTCCAAATCTGACCACCCTTTTTGACCACCAATTAGTGCATCCAGAAGGAAAAATACTGCCGATGCTCTCTCCTAGTCCTCAGTCAAACGACTGTGGGCATTCACCTACATCGTCCGTCCACTATACACGAGTCTTTACACAGACCTATGTGAAAATAAGCGGGGGATAGAGCCGTCGATGTGATCGGTTAAAATTGTTTTTCTTTCTCACAGCAAATTTTGAAAGTAAAACTTAATATTACTAGATACCAAGACTTTTCTTCTCCTAGATAACCTTACAGGAGATATTGGAGCCTAGCTTGTTTCTTTGCGTTGCTGAGAATTTCTGAAAAGTGCCAAACAAGTGGAATGAAATCAGCAACCTCTTCCTCCACACAATGGGGCACGTAATATTTGCTGTGGGACTAAAGGAAACTGTCTGACTTACATCAGTGTGCTGACCTAATGAGCTACTGCCACATTGCTGTACTGTCATTGTAGCATGCTTCGCATTTACTTGCGCAATAGTTATGTGCTAGGAAATTACAGGCTAATCAAAATGTAGCTACTTGACATCTCAGTGTTACGCACACAGCCATTCTCGATATTATCAAAATATTTTAAATGCTACAATAAAATTTACGGTTTCATCAGAAACCAAATATTAGTTTACTTTGTAATGGGTGAATTTTAACATTGAACTTTGATAGTCCTAAAAGCTCCAGGTTTTTAGATTACTATTTCAGCATGCCGTAAGGTTTCAATACAGCGGATAAGCAAAATCATACCAGAGGTTACGAGTAAAAAAAGCTTTAGTTCACTTATTGATAACATACTTACCAAATGTTAATATACTTACCCATTGATGCTGTCGTAGTTAACTCACCGCGGGATTTTACTTACAGATATAAGTGATCACTTTCCTTTATTCATAGAATATCTCCTCTCCGTCATTCGTCCTAAGTTAAAATGTTTCCAACAAAGTTACGTTTCTAAGAAACTATTCTCTAAAAAAAACATTCAGTCCATTTATTTCGCAGATCACTCCATAGCTGATTGACGCAAAGAGTCTATGACGCCCACACGACAACAAACTCTGCTTACGGACAATTTTTCCTAATTCGTCTTCATAAAACTTAGGCTTGAAAGCTTCCCTTGGCATTTGAGCTTAAAAGAAACCAATAAAAAACAAGCATCCTTGGATTACTAAAGGGGACTCATTCCAGTCAGTGAAACACAAACACAAACTCTACAAGCGACTTTTAAAAACACCCTACTCAGGAAAGGAAATCATTCTACCAAAATTCTTCGGAATAAATTTAAATCATACCTTGTGAGAATTAGCTCCTAAAAAAATGCTAACTACAATGAGAAATTTAACAGCTGGTAAAAATGATACAAAACGTACTTGGCATAACAATTAACGATATTTTACATAATAAAACTGAAAAGGTCTAACACAACTAGCACCGAATAAAATTTTGACGTGATGATGAATGCCATCTTTCCTCTGAAACCACACAGCATTGCTAAATAGCTTTCCAATATGTTTTTCACAAATCGTCGGTCCATCACTCTCTTGCCGGCAAAAAAGATAAGCAATCATTCCAATAATCCATTATTGTCCTCCTATCAATCCAAATGGTATGTGGACTACAAATGTAGATGAGGTTAGTAGTCATAGCTATTCAATTGTCTTAGACTCAAAGAAATCTGCTGCCGTTATGATAGTATTCCGCTACTCTCGATTGTTTGTCATGTTATTGCATACATATCTCAAACCTTACTATCTTACATTTTTAATTTATCTTTTCGAGAGCGTGAGCCTTTCCAGAATGATCTCAAAAAAAAGCCAAGGTAATTCCTGTGTATAAAACGGGTGCAAAAAAAATCATTTTGCGTTAATTACCCGACCAATCTCAGTTTTGTTCATTGTAGATTTTCAAAGATACTTTTCCTTCGGAGAAAGAAATTGATGATCAATAAGAGCTCTAAGCTTTTTTTGATAAACCACAAAACTTAACATCAGATAATCAGATATGGATTTTGTTCTGAGTCGACCCCACTCTACTGAACTTGCCCTATAGACACTGCACAGCTACCGACCAAATTACATCGAGGCCATTGGAAACAAGCAAACATCACTGGGAATTTTTTGAAGGACCCTAATACCTAAAAGCAGTCTAAAACACCATTTGACCACCCAACATCACTCCCTCTAACAAACTGTTCACACTACGAGTCTCAGAGGTATGGCCCTCTTAACTGGTTTAAGAGCCTAACTTGACAAGCAAGGGAAAGCAATTTACTTCTTTCAATGGATACAAATTCCGAGATGAATGGACATTACGTGTGTTATCCCACAAGCGCTCCATTAACTAGGATACCTCCTTTTTTTCATTATTTACGTTAACGAATCTCGGAATGGACATTTGTTCAGAATGCTTCACTTGTTTCTGTTTGCAGACGACATGAATAATTTTTTATGCAACGATAAACCTACAGCAGCTATGCAAAAGGACTGTCTCGCCATGAAACTCTCAATTTTCCCCCTGTGGACTGAGTAAACTTCGTAAACAAACTGTCACTCAATCTACGGTTAAGGAACCAAATACTATATTGTATTTAATAATTTCAGAACAAATCGTATCAAGTCCGACTAAGAAATGTTTTAATATAGTTGCTAAAATGAGACCAAAAAAAACTTCAGAGCTCAATAAAACTAAATTTTTAGAGCGAGGGTAATTAATTGACCTCGAAACTAAGTTAGGCGTAGACCATATTTCTTACATCTCGTCCACAAGTCGCTATCTCAGTCACAAAGTTGGGATCATTGGCAGGAAATCTAAGTATAATTGTCCCTAAGAATGTTGTGTGAATGCATTTTAATACTGAATCATTAATTTATCCTTAACTTAACTTATGCCTCATTACCAATTGGCGTCTGGTTGCTAGCTCCTAGTACATGTTAACAACAAAAGTTATGTTTATTTGCAGAACAAAGAGAAGCCGTTAGGCCAAATTTTCTACTGGCTGCAGATCAAGAGGATCCAACCAGCCTTATTTTTAATCCTTGCATCAATTTTGAAATTGCTATATTCAAATATTAGTAAATCTCGCGGGTTTCGCCTGCTTTACGTATAGGTTAAACTAACCCAATTAATCTCTTACCAAGTAACTTTTCGCACTTTTCTCGAGTCAAAATCGTTTTTAAAACGAAGGGATACAATACCCGTCATGCTCGTTTGTTAACCGAAACCCCATACACCCTTTCTCTTCTCTAGCTTTTCACAAAATTCTTTACGTTTACCACGAGCAGTAAGCATGCCTTGGAACTCTTTACCAGGACACTTTTGAATCTCTAAGCCAAGCATACACTCATTAAAGAAAAATTTCATAAAACTATTACATCAGCATGATATTCAGTTAAATTTATTCTGTATTATTCCAATTTTACTTTATGACTTTAACTTGAAGGAACAGTACCGTAATTTAACTTATGAAGAGGCATCTGTGTGCCTACTCGAGGGGGAGTGGGGCATGGGGTGGGTGGGGGTAAGCAGGGGGGGGTGCTGCTTTTCTGGGAAAGGGGATCAGCGCCCGTTTCAGGGATGGTATGAAAATTCTTTATCTGCTGACATCTTTTAGTCCTTATTGTTGTGTTCCTAGTTTTGCTCTATTTGAATTTTTTCGTTTACTTTAGGGAGTAAGCCTCTCTCGACAAGCCCCCTGGCGTTTTATTGTTTCACGACAAGCCCCTAGGGTTATTTCTAGCTTAACTTCCCTTAACATCATGCTTTATGTATTATCTCATCTCGGTACTATACTCGTTATGTATGTTGGCAATCACATTTTCGTGGTAAAACAAAATCAAATGAAACGAAACGGAAAATAAAACGAAATTTTTATACAATAGTGAGCAAAAGAAGATTTTATATCACGTTTTCGCGAAGTTTTGCAGGATTTTAAAGTGCATCAAAATAAACTGCTCAATATTAGTTGTAAAATTTGGGGAGGTTTTTTCCCATTATCCCCAAACAAAAAAATTTGGGGCCCCAAAAAACTTGAATTTTCGAAAAGTTTGTTTTTCCCCCCCAAAAAGGTTTTTAAATTTTTTTTGCGAGAGAAAAAACAAACCCAAAAAAAGGGAAAAAATTTTTAAATTTTAAATTTTTTTTAATTTTCAAAAATTAAAAATTTAATTTCCCCAAAAATTTTATTTTAAAAAACCTTTTGGAATGGGTTTAAAACAAAACCTTTGTTTTATTTTTCGGAAGTTAACTAGGGAAAATTTAAGGGGAAAAAAAACCAGGGGAAACCTTTAGAAATTTTTTCCCATCAGCATTAAGAATATCGGCATTTTCAATTTTTAAACAAACTTAAGATCCAAATAAAAAAGGGTTTTTTTGGGTTTTTAATTTTTGGAAAAAGGGTTTGGGGGGTTTTGAAAAGGGTGGGGAAAAGTTTTCCCTAATTGGCCTTTTTTTTTCCAAATTTTTTCTGGGGGTATCCGAAAACAAAAAGGTTTTTGGGGTTATTCTTAAGGGTTTGGGTTTTAAAAAACAAAAAAACCCTGAGGGGACATGTGGAAAAAAACCCTTTTTACCAGGGAGAATTAAAAAAAGTCCAAGGAAAATTATTTTTTTCCCTGAAGTCCAATTAATAAGAATAGGAGGGAAATTTTAAAGGCAAAATTAAAAATTAAGAGGCTACAAAGGGGGGAAAATTCCAAGGGGGGGTTTAAAAAGGTTTAAAAAAATTTTTGAAAATGGGTTTTAAGAGGTTTAGGGGGCCCCCGGAAATAAAAATATGCTTTTTTGGGTTTAGGGGTCAAAAAAAATTTTTGAACCCACAAAATAGCTTTTATTTGCCCCAAGGGGGTTTCAAAATACCTATGAACAGGGGGAACCACCCCATTTTTAAACCCCCTGGGTAGCCTTTTAAATTTCTTAAAAAAGGGGTTTTTTAATCTTTTAAAAATTTTTTCCTCCCAAGGTGCTGGATCTGAAATGTATGTCAAAACCTCTTTTAAAATTTTCATTTACTTTTCCAAAAACAACCATATTTTGGATAGCATATACAGGGGAAAGGAATGAAAAATTTTAAAAATAAGGCCCGTAAATTTGTGGTTTTTTATCCCCATTTTCAATTTTGTTTAAAAATTTTCCCCAAAAACATTTTCCCAAAAAAACTCGATGACTAAAATAAAAACCTCATTTTAAAGGGTATTTTAGTTTATGTTTTCAATTTTAGTAACTTTAAAACACCCCAACCCTTTTAAATTTTCCTATGTAACATGGCCCCTGGGATATGTAAAAAGTGGGGAAATTTTCATTTTTTTTACCCAATTTAAAAGGATTTATTTATTTGTTTATGTGGATGCAAATTATTCTGTAGTTGCATGCCCTAAAATCCAAAAATAGAAAATTTAAAAAAATGCCCCCTATTTAATTACAAAAAACTGTCACCCAAAACAGTATGGGGAGAATAAAACCACCCTTTTTTTCAACCAATCAAAAATGGGGTGAAAAATTTTTCCCCCTTTTCAAGAAAATTAATAAAAAATTTAACTTCCCCTTTTTCAAAAAATTTAAACCCCAAAATACCCCAAAACCCCCCAAAAAATTTTGAAGAAATGGGGAAAACCCCATGTCCCCACCCCAAAAGGGCAATTTGCCTTGGGGTTGAACCTAAGTAATGACCTTTTTTAAAGAAAAGGCATTAATTGGGTTTCCCCTTTTATGGACTATTTTCCAAATTAAATCACAAAGAGGGATTTTAAATTAAAAAATTTTCATGTAGTAATTTTTATTATGTAAAAAATCAAGGAAAATTTGGGGAAATTGATGAAATTTTTAGGGGAAAAAAGTTTTTTTTTGTGGGATTTCTAGATCAATCTAAAGTAAAGATTTAAAACCCCCGTGCTAAAAAATTTTAAATTACATTTTAAAAAAAAATTATTAAAAAGGGAAAGAAAAAAGTTTCCAAAAGGGCCCGAAATTTTCCGATGTAACAAGGACACCTTTTTCACGGGTTTTGTGATTGTTTTTTTTGAATACAAAATTTATACGTTTCGATTTTTATAACTGGGGGGTTTATTATTGATTAAATATTTTTCTTTTTCAAAAAATTTGCTTTCAGAAAGCCAGTTTTTTTGCCAAAATATTAATCACCCTCCCTTTCTCCTAATAAATTTTCCTGGGCGAACATTTGGGGGCACCGCAAATTTTTGATGTTTTGAAACTAGGGGTGTGTTAAAGGAAATTACAGGGGAAGTGAGATATTTCAAATACGCCCAAAAGTAACTGATGAAAGCGCTCCCGTTTCCGCAATCCCCTAGCAGGAAGGGGGTGGGGCAAAACTTTTATTCCCCAGAGCGCGCTCCCCGCA
>JAIZAY010001572.1:0-14256 GCA_029531755.1 Holothuria leucospilota | reverse complement strand
AATGCAACAACTCTAATACGCGAATGTCCCCCCGATTTTTACCAACATAATTGTTAATGCAATTAACCTAGCTGCACACCAACTTAACCGTGCAATGTTAATCCCGTTTTATACACTAAGGACTTACAGGCCATATTGAAATAACGTGCAAAAATATATCTCAGAATCCAAAAAGGGGGAAATGATAATTATTAATGTATTTTTATTGTTTTTTTTTCCTTTGCCAGTTTGCCCATTGGCGGTAATACTGGATTTTCGCCTAACAGGGTCAAATTAGCGTTATCTATATATATATATATATATATATATATTATTAATATATATATATATTATATATATATTATATTTGCCTAATTTTGGGATTTAGGCGAAAAAAACCGTATGATAAAACGCGGGGACTTTTTTGGGGGCGGGGTTTGTTTGGGGGAGAACTCCACCCTTAGGCGAAAAAATCGTTTTTGCCCTTAAACGTTTTTTTATCACACTGTTTTTTTTTTTTTTTTTTTATCTAAGGAATGCGTTAACATCTCATACGCAAGTCCTTGATTTTTATCCACTATAATGTAAAATGCAATTCTTTATCCTGCATACCAACTTACGTGCATGTATCCGTTTTTTAACACCTACAGGAACTTACGGGCCATTTTGAAAAATTAACGTGCATTACTGATTATCTTCAGAACCAAAAGGGGAAATATAATCCTTATTGTTACTTTTTTTTATTGTTTTTTTTTCCCTCTTCACCGGTTTGTAATTGGCAGTTAATAACCGATTTTTTTCGCCCCTAACCAGGTCGAATAAGCATTTATATATATATTACTATAAAATATATATATATATTAATGTAATTGGGCAATTACAACCAGTAAACCAACAGAATTAATTATTATATATGGCAGACTTTTTAGTAAGTTTTTTTCCATTTTGTATTAATTATGTTTTTCAAGGGCTAATCCTTAGATGTACAGAGATAGCCCCTAAAACAATTTTTCCATCTTACTTACCCTCAAATTTTTGAAAAAAAATATTTCTAATGTAACGCAGTTCCTAATGGCAATATTGACAGGGCGACAACATTGACAATACATCAGAACAAAATAACGGGTTGGTAAACACATTGGCAAAATTACAAAATAGATATGGCTATTTTTTTTAAGAAAGTTTTATCATGTTACAATACTTTGTTTTTGCCAATTTTTTTTTTCCTGAGGGTGATACATAGCAATACTTTAATAACTAACCCACTGGGGGCCCACCTTTTTTTTTGAGCCAATATTTAAAGGCTCAAGGAGGAACCATAACATTGGTAAAATGTTAATGTCCAATGTTTACACCCATTATGAAAACTGTGTTCACCGTTAAAAATGCCCTGACTATATCAAAAATGCTTGGAATTATAAATTGTTTATCATATATGGTCCATTGCTTTTTACTACCTATAAGGCTAATCATGACTTGTGATAATTGATAATAAAATAATGGTAACAATCAAATTTTAATGAATGTTCACAAGGGGGTAATTTTACAATTCCCCCTAGCAATTTGTTTTTTTGACATACACCATGCATCACATAAAATGTGTAATGGTCCCCAAAAATAAATTTTTTTTAAATGTGCCTTTCCATGGGTTCTATTTTATATTTCCATATTTTGATTGCTACCTTTGTTTTTTTTATTTATAAACCATCACAACATAGCAACCTAAGTTATTTGGCAAGGTCCATATTATTAATGGGGCAAACTTTTTTTTGAGTTTTTCCCAGCATTTTAATCCTAGCCATAATTTAACAGGCAATATTCATTTGCATGTACTTGGACATCCTACCGTGCTTTACCTATACATAAACTGAGGGTGTAGGCTTATATGTGTTTGTTTTGAGTGTTTCATATAGCAGTATGTAATGCATACACACACTATATATCCATACGTAAATATCTGTTCGGTGCATGCTGGCTCTGTGCAAATCAATGGAGCTAGTGTACTCGAGTTTGGTAACTTTCGTTCACAGCTCATCAGGGCTTAAGGTTACGTTTCAGACATTGTTGCTATGTAAATCATAAAAGCATCATACACACTTCTAATTTCACACAAATTAACATGCATGTTTTACATTAAAGCACCCACCATAAACTACTGCAAACTGGGATGTAACAACTGGAAATTATGTGAACAAGCAGCGATCAAAAAATGCTGTAATTTTCGGTACCATGTCCAATGTTCTTGCAATGTACATCAACCAAGTTCTGAACAGCCGGTGCGCCACTGCGTAACCTAATGTCTTAGTGTTTGCATGCAGCTACAGACCTATACACACGCTATGACTTTGCTGTGCTTTCATCATGACGGTTTCACTGGCCAAAACGTATTGGTGTACATTTCGGCCCTATATCAACCATAAAATTTATAACTGCAAATTCGACAGTTTTGTTCTTTGGTAAATTTGGGTGAATTAAACAAGGGGGTGAACTGATTGCTAGATCTCCAGGTACAGGTTTTAAAAAGCTGCATATTACGAATATCTTTGCATGGTCAATAGAGTCAGTAATGCATTACACTGTTGATTCCAAACATGGACACCATTTAAACAGAAAACAAACTCTTTTTTCCGACTGTTTAAACATTATGGAGATTAAACAAGAATTGGCAGCCCTAGTTATGTTGGTGGTTAAGGTGTATTTTACGAGTCTTGAAATAGCCTAAATGGATTTTTGATGAAACTTTGAGCTTACAAATGAATTCTGTTGGGTCTGTTCAAGCTACTTCGCAGTCTGGGGCAAGACATACTAAAATATATGGGGTGGGCTAATAGTTTTTTTGAATGTTCAAGGGGTCCAAATTTTAGGACCCAGGCACCACTCTCCCACACCCCCTCCCCCACCCCCGAATTACAGATTTGCCACCTGTGAAGATCAGGCCTAAGCCTACTCCCAATTTAACTGCAAAGTCAAGTCCAATGCTAATTGCTGCTAGTAATTACTATTTGGCCGCGTTTTGCTAACTGAATAGTTATAAAAATTAAAATTAGCCCAGACTATACAGTACAGTAAGTTAGGATTATTTGGGAATAGCCTAACGTTACACGTAGCTGCGTTACACTTACAGATAGGCCTAGTAGGCTAATGGTTATGCTACAACAGTACAATGATATTACTCAGTAGCCTAACATTAGGCCTACCTCGTTTGTTCGAACGAACCTGTCCTTACCGAAGAAGTCTGAACACGACTCGCCTGTGAAGCTCATGTTCATATGTCTGATATGATCTGCTTGGGTTTTAAAGTTTAAATCCATTGCCTTCGCTCCACCAATCTTTGACGAATCGACCAATCGTAACATCAGACCTTTAGTTTTGACCTTTTTCTCAGCTAGTATGAAGATCTGCAGATACATGTATCGGGCAATGGTTGCGCAAGTAGGGGAAATTCCCCTAAAGGCTATAGCTTTCACAACAGCGGGTTTTTCAAAACATTGCGCAATGCTCAGAACGTGAGAGACATGGCGCTGGCGTTATGAGCCAATGTAATATCAATTGAAGTGCCAACAGTTGCCAACACTGGCCCAACATAACGCCAATGCCTTGTGCCATCTGTATAGTTGCAATGTGCACATCGAAGGGTTGGATCCAGTGTTGAAGTCGAGGCCGCTACTTCCGAGGCCGAGGCCGAGGCATTAGCTCCGAGGCCGAGGCCGAACCCTCCGAGGCCGAGGCCGGGTTACTTATTATATCAGAGAAAAAAATATCAGAGCATAATTTCACTCCATCCAACATAGTATTATAGCTGGAGCTTAGGATCCGTACTCCTTGCCCAGAGGTGGTGAGGCAATGGGGATTAGATTGAGATATCTTGCCATTCAAGGGCGGGCTTGTGAAGCGAAGTATGTAAACCTAAGAATGAGCAAATAGTAAATACACGTAAGTCAAGTTCATTTAAATTTACCAAACTTTATTTTAAGAAGCTGGGCACTTGGGCAGTCGTCTCAAGTTACACCGTCACCTACTAGTGTTTAGAAACAAAAACATGGGTTTTCACAAAATACAGAAGGGATCAGTTCCAACTTCCAATTAGTTCCCAAAAAGTAAAATTAATCTGCCTTGCGAAGGATATTGCTGATCACTTTGAGCACTCTATTGAAAAAAATGAGAGAAACTAAACAGCAGTAGACGCCGGTAGTACATGTGTGCCTGCACAAATACCATACAAATTGTGCACTCATTTTAGAAAGCATAATTAGTGTATGAGCTCAATCTAAAAACAACAAAATGTGTTTTCATGAACTTGCAACTGCCAATTTTCGTGACCAAAGGTGGAAGAAATCCACAAACAACCTGAAATAATTTTTCCTGACAGTTCACACTGTTATGTGTCACCGTCACTGTCACGGTCATTTTAGAAACTCCTTCCTTGATTTGAATGACCTTAGCGTGACAGTTGTAGTCGTGTGATGCAGGCTTATTGTTTAAGGTGTCGCTGAGAAATCCGAGACGAAAGTATGTTCCTCACGCCCAGGCAATTGGAACATGCTAGTTATGCGAGTTACGTAATAAAGTATGCAGGGTTGGAGTAGGGTGAAAATGCTCAATTTGTAGGCACTGGTTTACAAGCTTCGAAGGCGACCACACCTAAATCCCAAAGGTCTGTTAGTCCAGGGCAAAATTGCCGGGAGTGGCTATGTATGACAGTACTAAGGGGATATGAGCTCCGGTATAAGTTCTCCTCGAGTGGGTTCTCGGAGACGATGAGATGAGCTCTTCGCCATAAGGTCGGAGTTACCAGTCAGCACTTTTTCACGTGAGTTTTAGAATTTGTTATTTTCAAGTATTTTGCACGTTTTGGAGGAAGAAATACGGGTAAAACGTAGAGTCGTGTACTATAACTAGAAATTATATTAAAGTGGACCAAGAAGTGTTTTTCGTGTAAGTAATTACCAGACAAGTTTTGCCGCACATTTTTCGTTGGAACTTGTAGGGATTGAGGGGCCACAAATTTTGACAAGAATTGTTTATCGTATGTTAAAGTATTATAGCAACGGAGAAGTGTAGTAATTGTTCCCACTTAAAGTAATTGTGGAGAGAAAGACGAACTTAGGCAATATTTTGCAGGTAGTAGTATGTGAGTGTTCCAAGAAAAGATAATTAAAATCCTGACTTGTTAAGTTTTAGGGGCATTCATAAGCAGTGCGAAAGTTGTTGTATTTGAAGGAAAATGCATTTATCATGTGTTGCATTGGGGGAAAAAGTTAATATTAACATTTTGAATGTATAAGTGAGCTTATACAAGGACATGTATTTCAAAACAAGTTATGTGTCTAAAAATGAGTTCCCATTAGTAAAATTCCGGGTTGTTTCTTTGCAGCCTGCTTTTTGGAGTTATGTTGAAGCCAGAGAGGCCATTTTTCTGTTGGTGACGAGATACGCCACGCCTTAGCTTATGTTGCGGACCCAGGGGAGTCCAGCAGTTAAATTTATGCACTTCGTTGAATTTCACCTTAATTTCGACAGTGGTGCGACGTATGTTATAAGTTTCAAGTTTGTCATATATTTCAAGTTACTGAGGCACACCGTGGAAGACAGGAAATCCACACGTGATGTAAACCCAATTTGTCAAGACCAAGAGATATTTTTATTACTTATTTCAATATACTTTCAGTTTATTTCTTCATAAACTTCGATGTTGTTTTTACTCTGAGTACATGGAAGAACCCTGGCGGATGTGGGATCGGCGCGATTCCCATGTCACAGTCACTACATATTGTACATAATAACAGATGTGTGTACAGAAGGTACTAAAATAACTGACATGAAGTCTACAATCTACAGTTTGATCTTTTACCTTTTACAACACCCAAAACAATACAAACTATATTATGGGGAACACAATACTTCACAAGTCCATACACACTGCCACGTGCACCACTGCACCCAACTTAAAGGAGCTTGGTTCTCTGGCTCAGAAGCTCAGAGCTTGGTTCTCTGGCTCAGAAGCTCAGAATTAAGCTAAGAATGTGAGCACAGCACTTCAAGAACATGAGGCATTCCAGCATTTGTGGGGGAAGTTTGGCGCGATGTGGCCTCATGATCAGTCCTCCATGGCTGAAAACTCTCTCCACCGGGGCACTGCTAGCTGGCACAGAAAGAACATTCTGGGCCAGGGCATAGAGTGCTGGATAGCGCAATCTGGCCGCACCGTCTGGCCTCCAAAAGGTGTTGATGGGTTGCAAAATTTGCATCGTGCCCTATGTTTTTTTCCGTCCCTTCTCTTCAAACTCTTCGTGGTCATAAAATCCGAATTTTATTATTCGAGAATCAGCAGACATGGCGACTTCGTCAGGACAAATAACAAGCTAGTATAGTGATAGTGACACGGCGGCTAGGCTGCGCTGCACGTGTGTATGTGTGGTGTGGACTGTGGAGAACTGTGCATGTGCCTTACCGGTTATCCAGTATACGGTATACCGTGTGTGTGTGTGTGTGGCCGGTTCAGCCTTGCTGTATGGTGTATGCATTGCAAGATATTAAGATTACATGCGCTGTATCGTACGTTCACAGCTAATCTGCACTTTTCAACCGCAACGATCGATGTTGTCTTGTAATAGAAAATATCGACAATTAATTTCAAGGCAATCTAGTCATTAAACTTCGCATGGTTTAGTTATTTCTTTGCAAAAAATGGTAGTAAATTATTAAAAAAGTCGGAGGTAGTCTTGCCCGGCCTCGGCCCGGCCTCGACCGAATTTCCGAGGCCGGGAGCTCCGAGGCCGAGGCCGAGGCCGCAGCCTCCGAGGCCGAGACCGAGGCCAAGGCCGCGGCAATCCGGCCTCGAGTCCTCCAACACTGGTTGGATCAGGGAATATCACCTCCCTGGTTGGATGTGAACTTCATTGCCAGAGTTGAAGCGATGTAATTTCATCAAAAAAAGTTTGGTCATAATTTTATTTCTCACAAATATCAAGCTAACTTGTATCCCATGGAGCGAGTTATAAGAAGGGGATTGTCAGCGCCGCGTCGAGCAGTGACTGGAGTCTGTTACTGGTCTATAATTGAAGGGGCGACTGAGATAGTTTCATGGGTTATAAAGCGGAGAGGTCAGGCGCGGATCCAGGTGGGGGCGCACCCGGGGCACGCCCCCATTTTTTCGATGACCAGCGATTTTTTTTTTTTTTTGTCTCACATCCGAATCGAAAATGGAAAATGTGCTTCCCATATGCTGGGAAATCGCATCTAAGCGCATCTAGAATTTAAATTTTCTTGGGGAAGGACTCCACACCCCCAGCCGTAGCTTCGCACCTTCGGCGCTCACTTGTCGGCTTTCAGCCGACGGTGTGTGCGCCTCCCCCTTCTCAAAATCTTGGATCCGCGCCTGGAGGTTGAAATATATAAAAGCGACAACACTTTTTTTAAACCTTTTTAGGGACGAGGATTTCCCCCTCCCCCGAGTCCCCGAGCGGTACCGAGTTTGCTTAAGTTAGTCAGAAAAAAAAATACTAGCAGAGCTCGAGTCGGAATCGAGGCCAATTATGATGGACAAGGCTGTAACTTGTAAGCTTCGAGTCTACTTTCAGTCAAAAATTCAGCTGGAATCGGGGTCATCTCGGCTTTCTGAAGGATGATTCTCTTTAATCGTATTGAAGCATACACAGGGGTTTTAAAAGGTAAATTCACGAGGGGGAGGAGCCACTCCCTAGAGCATCTCCCTGAGATCAGTGGCGTCGTCAGACTTTTCAAAGTGGGGGCACAGACTGAGGCCAAGTGTTCCGCCGGCGGGTGGGGCACATCCATAAGTGACGGACTGAAGGTCACTGAAAGCGTCATAGAGACGCGCAGCATTCTCTGTAGACGTTGGGCCCCAGAGGCCCACTGTAGGGCCCCGGTGGGGTCCAGGGACAACGCTCCATTGGTTGTCCAGGGGGAAGCACCCGAACTTAGGCTCTGTGTTTATAAATTGTGACCAATGGAATGAAGCAAATAATTATCTCCAAAATGGCACTGGATGCGCACTGAACAGGCCACAAAAACAGAAATCACAATTTGAACATTAGCCTTTCTCGCACTAACAGTTTAATGATGGGGGTGGGGGAGGATAAGTGAGGACGACGGATCATATCAAGGTTTGCACTGAGCTTTAAAAATATGCTCACTGTTGCTGTCCAATAGAAATTAATGTTGAGACAACTACCTTCCAGGTATATGTCACTGAGGGGAAGCCTTCATATAATAGCATCGAAGCGGGTGCATCTACGGCTGCGGATCCGGGGCTTGCGGGGAAAGTTTGAAAACGGAAGACCTTGAATGTGGTTCAACGGGTTTTCCGTGCCTTAAAATCATAAATACGAGAGATCTATGCGTTTTCTTCGGCAACGGACGGAAAACGATGTCTACACTGCAGCAAGTTGATTGACTGGCTGGTTTGTTCATTTTAAAACACCTGAAACGCCAGTTTAAAACAGAGGTGGGGAACCTTTGCTTATTACGTGCCATTTGGCAGTCATAAGACCGCTCGTAGGCCAACGGCGGCGTCTATATGCACAAAGGAACGAAAAAATCTCTTCCTATGAGAAACACATTTACGTGTAGGCTACATCCCCGTTCACTTACAGTTTTGTGTATACATATACCTATACCAATCTGACTACGTCACAATCGAGTAAAACTGTTTTTAGTCGTGGATGATAATCAGCACGGCTAATGGGTTGTGTACCTATTATGATCCCCGAAAGCTCTGCAGTGTCTGCCGCAAAACCCAGTATAGGGATTTAACTCCAGCATTACCGTTACACTCTGTTGTAAATACATTACGATGCGCGAAGTTAATCAGATTACAAATTATCACAACATCATCATTTGTTTTAAATGTCGTAGTTCGCACTAATGGCAGGGTCCATCTGTGATGTCTGAAGTACATTTAATAGTAAACAAGCAACTAAGGAAAGGCGCGCAAAGGGCGCCGAAAAATATCGTTTTGACGGGTTTCTTACTAATGTTTAATGATTATATTGCAAAGTTATTCACTTCTGTCATTTATACCCACTAAAGGGAGGGGAGGGGGTTAACCCATGAAAATTCATCGGGACTGATACCAGGATACGGTGTGAACGAAATAAATGTCGCATAGTTCCTCATAGTTTGGTTCATGTGTAAAGACATGCTTTACAATGCATGCTACATTGTGCAACCTGCGAGAAGTAGCACTACACCAGAAGAGAAATCACAGTATACTAAGCTTATACGGGATAAATGGTAGATGAAATTATTAATTGAATTTCAAGTGTTACTGAAACTACGCGGTTCATGAACTACCTCGTTGGCCGGACCAGATGATCTCTCGCCGGATGTTCCACCCCTGGTTTAAAACATTCTCGCAACACGGTTAATAAAATTCTTGCAAAACACGACTTTCGCCACTCAGAGTTGTCCTATGCACTGCTTCTACTGTATCAAATTGAACGCTGACAGGGTATGCCTTCAGACTTCGAGCCAAATCATGTTTAATCGGACACCGATACCGATACAGCTTCGAATTCAAAAATTCTTGAATTTGATATTAATCCGCACACACGCCGGGCACGATATGGCTTTAGAAGACTAATAAGCGACTTTCGCGATCATCGGTGCGGTTCATTTTTGAGTGACACATGACAACCAAGAGCGCAGGGAGCAGTGGTGCGGCGGAAGTATGGTTCCGCCCCAAATTCATGAAAAACCCCTTATTTGTGCCCTCTGTATATTAAAATGTCAAAACTATGCAGTAATTTTTCTTAAAATTTGCATAACTATCGCACCAGATTGCATTTAATTACCTCAAATATTCATAAATTTTCCAAAGGGGCAGGGTGAATTCCTCTTAGGGGACTACCGATGGCGGTCCAAAACAGCCCCCAGTCGAAAACAGCTTCCTACGTCAATGATGAAAACACAAAATGTCTTCGAACTATACGTTCCCGGAAATGTACTTAGAAGACATTTTTAGCAAGAAATTTCTTATTAGCTCTGCGCGCCAACTGATAATTGTTAGACAGTGTGACAGTGTGACATTTCATCATTTTTCTTTATCATAAACTACTAGAATCTCCCCCATTCAAGGAGCTGCACACTAGCCTGAAAATAAATTGAAATCACGACGAATCAAACAATATTAATTCACATGCATGACCAGTGGTTGAATGACCCAATAAACCAAGGTTAAATCTTGAATTACTACGAAAAACATACTTGACAAATTACGGAGGAATTTTGCAATAGTATTGTATATTCAACTTCATAAATAAATATGCGCCCTTTGTGAGATAAAAGGGATGATTTCCTCCAAATTTAGAAATCCTTTTGGTTACATCTCCAATAACATGTTATTTTTTGAGCCAGTGGCTTAGCTAGAGGGGGGGGGGGGGGGCAGGGGGCGGTCGCCCCCCACAAAGCCTCCGAAGGCCTCTGTCGGAAATTTCTAGTCTCTGTCGGAAATAAATAAAAACAATTCATTTGAAACACTTACAACACTTCTTATGTTTTTAAGCAGAATTACACATCGAAATGGTTACTGACAAGGCCTGCATGAAAGTGTCATTTAAGGCAATCTCGGAGATATTTCAATCTAATTGTTTTCCGCTCGCTACACGCCAGATGATGTGGCGCTACGCTTAGATAGTACATCATGACTTCAAAATAATAATCTGTCGGAAATTTTTTGCTCCCCCCCCCCAAAAAAGATATCTAGCTACGCCACTGTTTTGAGCGTATTGTATCTGCTAGACTGAGTCTGGTAATTGAGGAGCATAATCTTGTGATGAATTTCAGAGTGCTTACAGGTCAAAACACCTGGCATTGAGACCAATCTACTACGCGTTCAAAATATTTTGGCAGCCATGGATAAGGGAAATGTAAACGCCGTTATCCTTTTAGATCTCAGCGCGGCGTTCGATACCGTGGACCATAACATTTTGCTTGGTAGACTTCGTGATTTTATTGGCTTGCAGGGTAGCGCGCTTAAATGGTGTCAATCTGTGTAAAAGACCAGAGTATGTTCGCGTCGGGAATTCCTCATCCACTCTGTTCTTGGACCTCAATGGTTCACTGTTTATACCTATCCTGTCCACAAGATAATTCTGAAATATAACTTACAGTATCATGCTGACGATATGCAGTTATAAATGTCTTTTACGCCAACTCAAGTTTGTGCCGATCAAACCATTAAGAACGTTGTGTCTTCTTGCATTTGTGAAATTCGTAAATGGATGTGTGAGAACTTTTTGAAACTGAACGATGAAAAGACTGAGTTTATATTAATCGGTTCTAGACAACAACTGTCAAAAGTTAAGGTTCCTCACATTACCATCGGTGACTCTGACATCACCCCTGCATCATATGTTCGTAATTTAGGTTGTATTTTTTATTCATCAATGTCTCTTAAAGGGAGAATGCAGTCACCCCATTAAAGAATTGTATGGCAGACTATCCTGTTTCCTGAATGGATCTTGAGAATCATGTGACAGTATTTTTATCACTCAATTGTAAAATTTGCAAGGAGCAACTGCTTGGTTTACCTTGAATATGCAATATTTATGTCCTAAAATATTATGCAAGATACTTGGAAGAGAAATAAGAAGAAATCTGTGACATTAAGCTATTGTTTCAAAGTAAGTTTGGGGTGACTGCTTTTGACCTTTAATGCTCATATTTCTAGTATTGTACGTTCCGCTTCGTTTCGTATCAGAAACTTTGGTATAATAAAAAAGTACTTAAATCCTCATGCCACTGAACGAATTGTACATAGTTTTGTTTGTAACCTCCAGGCTTGACATGGGTAAACTGGTAAATCCCCCTTGTTTGGACTTCTTCAAGACCAAATTGCACGTCGGCAGCGCATTCAGAACACCGCTGCGCGTTTGGTCATTTTGACTAGAGAACAAGTCATGTTACACCTGTTCTGAGGGAGTTGCACTGGCTACCAGTTGGTTGCAGAATTATGTACAAAATTCTCCTCATTGTTTTTAAGTCACTTAATTATCTCGCACCTGGTTAAATTGCTTCTCTACTCCAACTATACACTCCATCTCGCACTCTCCGCTTCACCAATAAGGCACTCCTTAGTGACCTACCCCCCCCCCCCCCAACATTCTTGGGGGATAGGACTTTTTCAATCGCAGCGCCCCATCTTTGGAATCCACTACCAATTCAAGTCGGATCTTCCCCATATTTAGCTCATTTCAAAACAGCTTTAAAAACTCACATGTTTAATGAAGCTTTTTTCATAATTCTGGTTTGTGACTTCTATTGCCTATCTGCATTGATTGCCGTTTGTGTATACATTTTTTTATGTGTGAAATAAGTTGTAATGTAAGTGTAATTTTGTTGTGCATGATGTTATTGTTACGCGCCTTGAGCACCTTTTTTAGGTGGATTTGTGCGCACAATAAATCCATATTATTATCAGTAGTAGTAAGTCACGCGCATGCAAAATCTACGCTCTGAGTGTGCTTCACTGTTTTCCTCCAAAATGACGTCAGTGTGATGTCAATGCATTAAGGTACCTCTATAAACCTTATGCATATTACGTCACAGAACAAAAAGTACGCCCTCCAATGGAGGCAAGCGTGTATCATTGCAACTTACACCAACAAATGCAGATGGCTAATTTGTGCACCTAGGAATACAAACATAAGTCTATAAACCACCGATCTACATGCCCTACATTAAGATCGGTGCTGTAAATAGACCTTATGCTTTGACTTCACGCGACGTCAGTTTGGAGGCAAACAACGAAGGCCACGTGCACGAACGGCGTAGATTTCGCACGCGCGTGTAGGAGACTTACGCGCGTAGGCCTACACAATTATTTGACAAATCAGCTGTTTGCTTTTGTTGGTGTAACTTGCAATGATACGCGCTTTTCCTCCAAACGAGGGAGCACTTTTTGCTCTGTGACATCATATGCATAAGTCTCACTGAACTATATGCTAGGAAGGATCATTCCACAATAATGTTTTGAAGCCATCATGGAGGGTCATGTGATGTAGGTTAGCTTACTCAAATCGATTCCACCGCCGAAGAAACGCGATTCTAGAAGTGAAACGCCGAGACAATGATGTGCATGCTAACGCACCACAGCGAGCCTTAGCGTCTCCTCAGAATTTTGGCCTCTAATTTGCACGCTATCACACGTTAGCATGCACGCCACTGCGCCTAGGTAAAGTTGCCTCAGCAACTTCATGAAAAGTCAAAAAAGTACAAAACAAAAATCTGTGTGCGCACATGCATATGGGCAGTCAGAAACAAGCGCGCCTACTCAGCTCAGTGTTTCAATATGGTATGCTAGCCGTCACAGATTATGCGCAGAAGTTAAGTTATCGATACGTGCGCACAGCAGGACCTAAATTTAATAGCGACACAACGAACGCCTTGCCATCAAAATATCCAGCGAACAGAATGAGGCGCAACTCATTGGCGTTGGTGAAAACCTGTGTAGGTCAATGATTTAGATGACGTTCAAGCTGGCGCGCTAGCTGCGCGCCATATCATGTAAGTCAGAGGACAGGAGACAGTTCTCATCACTACGGAAGCTTAAAAGTGCCATCAAGATCACACGATCTTTTCCCATAAAAGTTGACATTTTTCAAAAAAAATGTTCATATCACAAGATAATATCTTTACAAAAAACAGAAAAATGATGAATTGCATACTTCAAAAGATCTTGTGATTTTAACAATTTTCGTCAAAATGATGAATTGACTGTTTCCACCATCTCGTGATTTCAACAATTTTCTGCAAAATGTTAACTTATTCAATTCTTACAAAGTGAGCAATTCAACATTTTGCTGTAATATGTTAACTTATTCATTTCTTTTCAAATGAGGAATTCAACAATTTTCTGCAAAATGTTAACTTATTCACTTTTTCTCAAGTGAGCAATTCAACAATTTTCTGCAAAATGTTAACTTATTCACTTCTTCTCAAGTGAGCAATTCAACAATTTTCTGCAAAATGTTAACTTATTAACTTCTTCTCAAGTGAGCAATTCAACAATTTTCTGCAAAATGTTAACTTATTCACTTTTTCTCAAGTGAGCAATTCAACAATTTTCTGCAAAATGTTAACATATTCACTTTTTCTCAAGTGAACAATTCAACAATTTTCTGCAAAATGTTAACATTCATTTTTTTCTCAAGTGAACAATTTAACACTTACGGAAGCGTACGGAAGCGCATAAATGCCATGACATCACAAAGAAACAACCTAGCAATTTGCAATAATTCGTTACATTGAGCACAT
>JAIZAY010001627.1:0-13921 GCA_029531755.1 Holothuria leucospilota | reverse complement strand
TGTAAGAGTACAAACAATGGAGCATGATAAGGTACATTGTACAATGAACAATGATAAGGTACATGACTTTGGTACACATTCTGTACTCACCAGAGAAATCATAAACTTAGGATTTCTCTGACCAGTACGCACGTGCACGACGTAGCCTTCGCACGCGTATATGTCGACTTGGGCGTGAATCCGACCGGTGCAAAAGTTAGCTGTCTGTATATGTTGGTGTAATAATTATGTAATGCTACACTCTTAGCTCTACCGAGGGCCAATTTCTTGGGCCGGATTCACAAAGACTACTTAAGCACAAAAACTTGCGTAAGTCAGACTTACGATGCGTATTCACGAAGGAATAGACCTTATGCATTGACATCACTGAACTATATGCTAGGAAGGATCATCCCACAATAATGTTTTGAAGCCATCATGGAGGGTCACGTGATGTAGGTTAGCTTACTCAAGTCGCCACCGCCGTAGAAACGCGTACCTAGAAGTGAAAACGCTTAGGCAATGATGAACATGCTAACGCGCAGTAATCGGCCTTAGCGTCTCTTCAGCCTCTTGGACGCTAATTTGCCGATTACCACGCGTTGGCATACACGCCATTGCGCCGAGGTAAACTTGCCTTAGCAACTTCCTGAAATGGCATACATCACAATAGCCGTATAACATACAGAGCACCAGACGCTTACCGTGTAGGAAGCTTTGAGGAACATCATTGGCCAAAATACACGCGTGCAAGTGCGCGCGTGTTACTTTCCCTTCGTGCGCCTTTTTTGTCAAGAGGACGCGTTCGACGCGTTGTACAGATTATCTGTGCACAGGTATGGACAGTCAGTTACAAGCGCGCCTTCTCTGTGTACTGTTCAGTGACGGTGCTATCGCGAATGTTACGCAGTCATAGCGTCTCGACGCACCATACGAAATGCGGTCAGACACGTTGTACCTCAGATAGCCAGGACCACTCCTAAAAACAAGGAAAGTTTGTAAAAAAGAACAATCTTTTGATCGCACAATCATGAATCATAGTGTACAGATGTCCTACTAAGAAATTACAACAAAAGCACTAGAGACGTAATGAGTAACAAAGGATTGCTTTAGCGTGTACATCAATGATTCTGCGTTACATTATTTTCACTTGTAGCTGTTCGTTTCTAGGGCTTTGGAATCGACTTGAGTAAGCTAACCTACATCACGTGACCCTCCAGGTCGACTTCAGTTTCGTCGCGTATTCCGCATTGACGTGCGTCCTCCAGTTATATAGCTCAGTGATTGACATCACCCTGACGTCATTTTGGGTGCAAACAATGAAGCACACGTGCACGAACGGCGTGGATTTCGCCGCACTTGTAGTAGACTTACGCGCATATACCATTGGTTGACAAATCAGCTGTCTGCATTTATTGGTGTTACTTGCAATGATACGCGCTTTTCCGCCATTATCCTCCAAAAGAGGGAGCACTTTCTCCATTGTGACATCATATGCATGTGGTCTATAGTCGGTATTCACGGAGGGAAAAGTGCGTAAATATTTTGCGTAACTTTACGCAAGCTTCGAAGTTGTCGTAAGTACAAAATGTAATAGCAAAACACATAGAGGCATGCTGTACCAAACAGTTGTGCACGACGTGAGACCGCGCGTGTAACCACAGAGAGACGTGCCCGTCGTTTTGACAATAGCGACTTTTCGATTTCAGGACGGTAGAGCAACAGGACGGAGAGTTAAACGCACGCGCGCCTGGCGTTCTGTCCTGACATTTAAGGCGTTTCGATTTTAAAGACGACGGTGCGGTAGGATGACAACAAAACAATGACGCGCTCATTTATTAACTAAGTTGCAATGCTTTGTTAGCATCCACACTCATCGCTAAGTTGTAACAATGACGAACCTACACAGGATTAGAGACGCCATCGTTACTTGGTATTTTACAAAACTGTGAAAGTTTCTACCTCAGGATTGCTTTCCTTACCTTAGCACGGAATCGTTCGTAAAATGGCTTACCAGATATGCACTGTTCTTAATTGTTTGTCATGTTCATGTTTGTCAGCAGCTTGCATGCCATATGAACAAATGATGTACGTTTGCATACAGCTAACTTCAAATTTAACGTCACAGAAACACGTACGTTATGGACGAGGGAAATTACCATGGCAACCCCCTGTACCGTCCTGTTTCTAACAGAACGTTAAATCGGTCGACGACCGTCCTGAAAATCAACAGGATGGAGCGATGCTCGCTTCTACTCATGCGCAGTCCAGTTTTTTGCTGCGCGTTCCGTCCTCTTTGTCTACCGTCCTGAAATCGAAAAGTCGCTAATAGCGACTTTTCGATTTCAGGACGGTAGACAAAGAGGACGGAACGCGCAGCAAAAAACTGGACTGCGCATGAGTAGAAGCGAGCATCGCTCCGTCCTGTTGATTTTCAGGACGGTCGTCGACCGATTTAACGTTCTGTTAGAAACAGGACGGTACAGCGGTTGTCATGGTTATTTCCCTCGTCAATATAACGTGCGTGATTCTGTGACGTTAAATTTGAAGTTAGCTGTATGCAAACGTACATCATTTGTTCATGTGGCATGCAAGCTGCTGACAAAAATGAACATGACGAACAACAGCAGTGCATATCTGGTAAGCCATTGCACGAACGATTCCGTGCTAAGCTAAGGAAAGCTATCTTGAGGTAGAAACTTTCACAGTTTTGTAAAATACCCAGTAACGACGGCGTCTCTAATCCTGTGTAGGTTCGTCATTGTTACAACTTAGCGATGAGTGTGGATGCTAACAAAGCGTTGCAACTTAGTTAATAAATGAGCGCGTCATTGTTTTGTTGTCATTCTACCGCACCGTCGTCTTTAAAATCGAAACGCCTCAAATATCAGGACTGAACGCCGGGAGCGCGTGCGTTTAACTCTCCGTCCTGTTGCTCTACCGTCCTGAAATCGAAAAGTCGCTACTAACAGTCAACGTGATTAGCTTCAAATGTGACAAAACAAGATGAAACCGCACACACGATTGGTTCAAGTGCATTTATTGCAGTAATTACGCTGCCTATCTTTACGAACCGCGTAACTTATTTTCGTGAATACGCTGTGCGTAAGTATTTCGATTTTCGCAAGAACTTACGCTAATGTTAGTGAATCCCGGCCCTGGAGACACTACCATGTAGGACATGTAGATCAGTGGCTGTTACGTACAAAATCACAAGAAGCAGTCCGTTAAGCCCGGTTTCCACGTACGCAGAATTGCAGAAGAGTGGAAAATTTCAAAATGCGATTTCATCAGCTGAAACGCCACCAATAATTTCAACATGGCGTTATTTTTTATAGCGGATTTCTGCTTGCCGGATGCATGATCGCATTTACCCCGCCGCTCTCTATGGTTGCCTAGCGGGAACGCAAACATGGATGTAGAGGTTTTTCACGTGACGTCACGCGTTTCAATTTGGAATACTGACCGTCACTGCTCATGAGCAAAAGACTGCAGGATCTTAGTTACGATTGTTATACACTGGGCGCCTGGCAGTCAAAATAGAGAGACGAGCAAACGCGGTGACGTCAGTCAGTGAAAAACCTTTATATAGACCTTATGCATGTGGGGTCACAGAACAGGAAGTGCGTCCTCTAATGGAGATAAGTACGTATTGTTACAACTTACACCAACAAATGCAGACAGCTGATTTGTGTACAGGTCGGATACGCCCGCAAGTCTACTACGCGCCTCGTGTGAAGTCTACGACGTGTGTGTAGTGAGTGTGCTTCATTATCTACCCTCCAAAATGACGTCGCGAGACGTCAGTGCATAAGGTCTATACTCTATACTTCCATGAAAATTAAGTCAGTCGGAATTTTTTTTTCTAGGTAACCGACCTTGGCAAATCTTTGAGCTTTCTGCATTTGGGGAAAACGTCAATCTCGTGTCTGATACGTGCTAATACTTTGATTTTGCTCCAGCGCATAGACCCAATAGCAATTACAAAGGATTATGGGATGGAGATTTGGTATGCTTCGTTTTTGTCAAAGGCATTTTACTGTGGCCAAAGACGACGCTTACCAAGTCTCTGACCCAAAATCCTTTGTAATTGCCATTTGGAAATGGGTCTATTGTTGTCATGGGCTGGTGAAGTGAGTGTGACTGGGATTAAAGAAACACATCATTGAACTATGTGCTCGGAGGTGACATGTGTTGTCAAATTATAAGGAACACAGCTTGCGAAGAAATCCCAAAGTCTTCTAATATATGTACACTTTACTAAAGTTTGAATTTGTCTGGTTTTAACCCATTATGGGCACGTAGCCTATAAAGGTTTTCACTGACGTCAAAAGTATATGTGAAAACAACAAAGTATGACCAGAGAAACCCCAAGCTTTTCCTAGGCAAAAGCTTCGGATTTCTCTGAGTAGGTAATATTGAACGTGAAACTTATCGCGCGCAAGATTAAAGCCGCGGTCACACTACAACGAATTCGGATCGGATTCCGATCCGATTTTTGTGAGTTTTTATTAAAATCTTCTCCATTTCGGGTCGGAAAGAACCCAGAATTTATCAACCTGTGTAATTATATGATTTTTATCGCAGGAATACGAAAATGAAATTTATACGAATTATTTCGTGACGTCACATCGACAGACAGCTTTTATCGGACTGTCTGTCGACGTGACGTCACGAAAAAAATCAGTTAACATTTCATTTTCATAGACCTCTGATGCAAATCATATATTTACACTTGTTGGCAAATTTTGGGCTCTTTCTGACCCGAAATGGAGAAGATTTTAATAAAAACTCACAAAAATCGGATCGGAATCCGATCCGAATTCGTTGTAGCCTAGTGTGACCGCGGCTTAACCCTGTGTACAAAACGTATTGGTCTCCAAGCTTAAAACGTAGAGTGCCTTCTTTTCAAAGAATGTTCCTTTGATGATGGCTAGAGTTTGTTGCATAATCTTCAAAGAATTAATCGGAGGCCCTTATCATCGATTTCCAACAAATATGCAACATACAGATAAATGGGTTTCTGGAATTCTTTAAAAGAAATATTGTACCCGGGAAGTCCACATATTAAACTGCTCGTTGCTCACTTCATATCCGGTGAACGACTAAAGATAGTAGGCAGAGTTTTATTTTTGCGATGGTTATAAAGCATTTAATTAAACCCAACCGACATGTAGCCTACACGCAGGCCTTCACGTACACGTAAAAGTGATCGCTAAAGGCCCAGTCACATTATTGCGGGCAGGCACTGCGTGCAACTTGCGGGTGCCAATTTTTGCTGCCCGCAGCTCCCCGCAGATGACACGGACCTGGCAGTATCTCGCCCGGATCTTGCCCGGACTTGCCCGCAGGTGCGCACGGAAGTCAGAGTTGCCCGCAGCCAAGTTTTGAACATGCTCAAAACTTGGTCCGGGTAAGATGCGTGAGTTTGCCCGCAGAGGGCTACGCAGAACACCAGCAGGAGGCCCGTAGAGGCCGCAAGTCACAGGTAGTTAACACGCTTGAAGAAAGTAGGTTGGCCGTGGACCTGTCGCAATTTCGTGCCAGAGCGTGTCGGATGAGGGCATGGCGCGTGTGTTTTGCTGGCAAGGAACGGTGTTGGTACGGCCATCCTACGTGTAGCCCGTCCTTTCTGCGGGCATGGAGCGAGGTATACAAGGAAAAGTGAGGGCATGTTGAGGGCAATTTACTGCTTTCCTGCTGGTAATCTGAGGGATGGCTGCGGGCAAGTTGCTGGCGTTCTGCGACTTCCTCTGCCATGTAGATAGTCCCCTCAGAGGAATTCCTTCAGTTATCAGTCTGGTTTCGAAGAGAGAGGACCTCTCTGCAGGATGGCTAACATGGCACGTATTCAGTATCAACTGGGCATCATTCAGGTACAACTCGGCCTCACGCAGGTACAAGTGCAGCTACATCGCATCAGAAGGAGGGATCAGAGGAGGTGAAGAAGATGGTGGACCGGGGGTGGTTGCGTCCCGAGAGACGCAGACGATTTGGCTTGTACGACCAGCTCATTGTGGAGTTACAGCGGGAGGGCGAGGGATTATTTGTGAATTTCATGCGGATGCCCCCAGAAATGTTCGACGAACTTTTGCTGAGAGTGGGTACCCCGCATAACCAAGCAAACCTCATCGTTCCGAGATCCCTAGGAGCCTGGACTGAAACTGGCACTTACACTGAGACATTTGGCGCCCGGTGCAAACTACCACAGCATGTTCAGGCTATTCAGGGGTTTGTGGCCGGCTCTCCGAAGATACCGAAGAGCTCGCTCGGCCCTTGCTGCCCTTGGTGCGCTTCTTGGATGACTCCAAAGTTGACTGACGTGGCATCTTGACACTATGAAATATGGCTTAGAAGTGATGACCTTTCCACCCGACCTGCGTTTATATGCCCGTTAGCGGCACGCGCAACCCTCGCGCCATGCAGGCAACTCTAACGCAGGTGTCACGTAGCTGGCACGCAGTGCCAGTATTTCCTTGTAACAAACGTTTTCAAGAGCGCAAGTGGACATCCTTTTATCGAGCGTGTCGTGTGATACCATGACTAATTATCTACGGTTCCATTTGGCAATTACAGATATTCAAGTAAGGAAAACATTCTTTGAAAAGAAGGAACAAAACATTTTTGTTTTGACCTATACTGGAAGTAAACAGTGTAGTTCTTGCATGTACACTAAGTTTGACGTCCAAACTGGCCGTACCAAAGAAATCCTAAGCTAAAACTCAGGATTGTTCTGGGCGGTACAGGTAAAACCGGGCTATTATGACGTCACGTGAAGAACGTCAAAGCAGGGAGCTGCCACTTCGCGTTCAGTTCGAATAGATCTCATGCATATGTCACAGAGGAGGAAGTGCTCCCTCGTTTGGAGGAAAAGCGCGTTTCATTGCAAGTTACACCAACAAATGCAGACAGCTGATTTGTCAACCAATGGTATGTGCGCATAAGTCTACTACTCGCACGTGCGAAATCTACGCCGTTCGTGTTTCATTGTTTTCCTCCAAACTGACGTCGCGTGACGTCAATGCATAAGGTTTATAGCCATCTTCTAGTCAAACGAAATACGCACTGCATGCACGGCGTACGCACTGTCGTCGAACAAATGAACTGTTTACAATGAAAGACCACACGCGCACATTTTCTTCAAACGCGTTCCATGGAGCAACGTAAAACATGCGCTCTATTTTATGAAGTTCATGCATTAAAACAGTTTTGCCGATAGGCCTATTATTGTGCGTTTCCTTGTAACAAACATTTTCAAGAGCGCAAGTGGATATCCTTTTATCGAGCGTGTCGTGTGATACCATGACTAATTATCTACGGTTCCATTTGGCAATTACAGATATTCATTTAAACTGAAAATGCTACGCGGTTGAGTGTTCGACGGTATCATGCACGAGGAGCTCAGTGTACTATGGCAGACTATTATGCCCATGATTGAAAACATTGTGGGTTAGGCCTTTAACCTAAAGGTTTCACTCGTAGTACGACGACCAGAAAGTTCATTTTATGAGATATTTAGTTGAAAAGTCAACAATCCGCTTCAATTACTAAAGACATCACAATGTTACAGCAACAGCGATGGCAGTCGTAGGAATTCGACTAACGGAAATCAATCGTCTGGCACTTAGTAAAATATTATTTGTCACTTCATGGCTTTGTACTTTGCTTGGATTTATTTTGTTCGCAGGAGGATTATACATTAAACTGCACATTGAGTCCAAAATTAGACTTATCGAAGGATATAACAGTAACATTTTACTGATCGCTCTTGTAGTTGCCGGTGGTTTCCTCATATTTATTGACTTGATAGGAGGAAAGTTGATCTACAATATCGGTAACATCAGTCGTCGTCGAAGACTTGCTCCAATTTTGCTATTATTTCTTCTTTTTTTAGCCTTGTTAAACCTTATCCTTTTTTCGACCGGAACGATGTGCTTCATTCATCAAAATCATCTCAGGAATTCCTTTCATGAAGGACTCCTTAGAGCCATGTCAAAATACAGCGAAAACGACACTGTCAAAGTGGAAATTGATACCTTGCAAATAGAATTTACCTGCTGCGGAAACGAGGGATACGAAGACTGGTTTGATATTCAATGGATTAATAGTATATACCTGAATTTGGATGATAAAAGGGTCCGCAGGTAAGTTCAATAGGCTAGATTATGGAAGCCTCAGTGAGGACCTTTTGTCCACAGAGGTGTAGGCTTAGTCCTCAGTAAAGGACTGTGGTCGTTCGCCTACAGCTCTATCGGCGACCGGCTATACACGGGCCTTTACTGAGGACTAGTGTAGGCTAGGTTATAACTAGTCCGCAGTCTGCTGACCTAGTATTTGGGAAGCTTTGGGGCTTCCCATACTAGTTCAGGGAACAAAGTGTACGTCAGAACTAGGCCTAGGTACCCTAGGCTAGGCTATAACTAGCCTAGGGTACCTAGGCCTAGTTCTCACGTACACTAAATTTGTTCCCTGAACTAGGCCTAGGCTATTGCAACACAAACTTTTGACCGCATGTTACTGTGAGAGTAATATCGTCTGCGTGCGTTGCTGCAGTGATTGTTGCTATATACGCGTATGCGCGTGTATGAACGTAACTATAGCTATGGACTCATGTCACAATTGAACAGCAATGCGTGCTATTTAGCATACAATAGTGTGAACGACCTAGTAACACGATTTAGCAGTTTCATGGAATGTTTAAAAAACAAAACAGGATCGTTTGTGTAAATCAAAATTTTTGGTCTCTTTTTGGACACTAAGTGCAAATGATCTTAGAATGAAGGGACTTAAACATATAATGGACCCTTAGAGGTCAATTATGTAGGTGTATATGTGAATTTGAGAAAGTTCGAGACCATTCAAAATTTTTGAAGGTGCGGTAGCCCAATTTTGACAATGGGTGTATTGCTGACCTAGCATGGGAAGCCCTAGTCCGCAATCTGCTGACCTAGTATTTGGGAAGATTTGGGGCTTCCCATACTAGGTCAGCAATATACCCATTGTCAAAATTGGGCTACCGTGACTTCAAAAATTTTGAATGGTCTCGATCTTTCTCACATTCACGCATACTCCGACATAATTGACCTCTACGGGGCCTTATATGTTTAACACCCTTCGTTCTAAGATTATTTGCACTTAGTGTCCAAAAAGGGACCAAAAATTTTGATTTTCACAAACGATCCTGTTTTGTTTTTTAAACATTCTATGAAACTGCTAAATCGTGTAACTAGGACGTTCACACTATTGTATGCTAAATAGCACGCACTGCTGTTCAATTGTGACATAGTCCATAGCTATAGTTACGTTCATACACGCGCATACGCGTATATAGCAACAATCACTGCAGCGCGATTTCACGTTTCACAGCAACGCACGCAGACGATATTACTCTCACAGTAATATGCGGTCAAAAGTTTGTGTTGCAATAGCCTAGGCCTAGTTCAGGGAACAAAGTGTACGTGAGAACTAGGCCTAGGTACCCTAGGCTAGGGAAGCCCCAAAGGTTCCCAAATACTAGGTCAGCAGCCTGCGGACTAGGCTATAACTAGTCCTCAGTAAAGGACTGTGGTTGTTCGCCTACAGCTCTCTATACACAGTCCTTACACCGACCATTGAAAATAGCGGGGGGATCGGCCGTCTGTGTAATGGTTGAAATTTTCTGTCTTCTCACAGCAAATTCTGAAAGAAAAATCCTAATTTACAACCAGGAATTTTCTTCTCCAGACCTTACAAGTGTATTGCAGCTGTTCTGGATCACCGAGAATTTCCAGAAAGTGCCAAAAATATGAAATGAAATCAGCAACTTTTTCGCTCTGTAAAATTTACTGTGTGACTTTGGAACTTTGTTTACAATAGTATGCTAAATAAGCTACGTAGTTACGTCAGTATAGAATGCCTGCAGAGGCAGTTGCCATGTGTATGCATAGAACTACAGTAATCAAAATGTTGTGCGTGACGTCAGAATGTTACGCACACGGCATTCTGATGTCAACAAATATTTCGAGCGCTACAGTAAATTGTTAAGAAGAGGCAAAGTTGATGATTTTATTTCAAATTTTCGGAACTTTTCAGAGGTTTAAAGTGATAAAAAACAACTGCAATATAAGTGTAAGACATGGAAAGGAAAAGTTATGGTAGTTTATTGAGACTTTAGGCCCTACCTTTGCAATAAGAAGAAAATCAATTTCGACCAGCACTGTGCTGGTCGAAGACCCCGGGTTTTCAATGAGTCGGAGTAAGGACCGTGTATAGGGAGCTATCGGCGACCGGCTATACACGGGCCTTTACTGAGGACTAGGCTATAACTAGCCTAGGGTAGCCTAGAGTACCTAGGCTAGGCCTAGTTCTCACGTACACTTTGCTCCCTGAACTAGTATGGGAATCCCTGTACTAGGTCAGCAGACTGCGGACTAGGCTATAACTAGCCTAGGGTACCTAGGCCTAGTTCTCACGTACACTTTGTTCCGTGAACTAGGCCTAGGCTATTGCAACACAAACTTTTGACCGCATATAACTGTGAGAGTAATATCGTCTGCGTGCGTTGCTGCAGTGATTGTTGCTATATACGCGTATGCGCGTGTATGAACGTAACTATAGCTATAGAGGTTTTTCACTGACATCACCGCGTTCGCGCGTCTCTCTATTTTGACGGCCAGGCGTCCAGTGTATAACAATCGTAACTAAGATCCTGCAGTCTTTTGCGCATGAGCAGTGACGGCCAGTGAAACGCACTGACGTCACGTGAAAAACCTCTATAGACTTTGTCAGAATTGAACAGCAGTGCGTGCTATTTAGCACACAATAGTGTGAACGTCCTAGTTACACGATTTAGCAGTTTCATAGAATGTTAAAAAAAACAAAACAGGATCGTTTGTGTAAATCAAAATTTTTGGTCTTTTTTTGGACACTTAGTGCAAAAAATCTTAGAAGAGTCTTAAACATATAAGGCCCCGTAGAGGTCAATTATGTAGGAGTATACGTGAATTTGAGAAAGATCGAGACCATTCAAAATTTTTGAAGTTGCGGTAGCCCAATTTTGACAATGGGTATATTGCTGACCTAGTATGGGAAGCCCCAAAGCTTCCCAAATACTAGGTCAGCAGACTGCGGACTAGGCTATAACCTGTCCTCAGTAAAGGCACGTGTATAGCAGGTCGCCGATAACTCTATATACACGGTCCTTACAACGATCCATTGAAATTCCGGGGTGTTTCTATGGGTAATGGGAAGACCCCGGACTTTCAATGGGTCCAGCCTACTGGAGGTATCACGAGTCACTTACCGAAGATTGTGACAGAAAAAGACTACAAACATTTAATAAAATAATGAAACTTTACAGTAATATTTTCCAATGTGCATAGTGTTCCTCATTGTGCTATATTTTATTGTTGTCTAACTTGAGTAATCTGTGGAAAATGAATTTTGAATTGTATAGGTGGCAGTACACAACACAATGTTTATGGAGGTAGGCCTAGGATATATTGAGAAGATCACTTCTGAAAAAGAACAGGCAAAATACTATTAGTTACCACGTTTAAGAATACTAATGTTAATAAACAAAGAGAATATTGTCTTCTCAGTATCAAAATTTTTACTGAAAGCTTCATCAAAGACATTTTCTTTACCATTTTTGGTAACATTTGCAAATTTCTAGTTCATACTAGTTATAGGCGTAGGAGGAGGGGGATGAGGGGCTGCAGCCCCCAACCAAATATTTTTGTAAAAATTAGGGCAATATGCTGAGAATTTTTGGGGCACCTACTGAAAAAAAACATAATGCAATGACATAGGCCTATGATGTAGCTAAAGGTAATCAATAGGCTAGTTAAAAAAAAATACTTCCTTGGTAATTAAAATTAAGTTCTTGAATTACACCAGCACCTATATATTTGGTATTTAATTCAACAGTGTCTTTTTTTAATGGTTAAACATGTTATGATTATCAGTGGTGTATTTAGGGGGCAGTTGGGCCTAGTCCGCAGTCTGCTGACCTAGTATTTGGGAAGCTTTGGGGCTTCCCATACTAGTTCAGGGAACAAAGTGTACGTCAGAACTAGGCCTAGGTACCCTAGGCTGTTGGGCCATGCCTCCCTCATTGATGCCGATTTTTTTCTCTGTAGTACTTAAATACGTTTTTTAACACAAATTTTACTTCAAAGGCAGCATATGTGGCACCAGATTGCATGTAAGGACACCTAATTTTTCAAAATTTTCAAAGGGGGAAGGGGTCACCCCTCCCCTTAGACCCCTCCCCCAGGCCGGCGATCACACAACACAATGCATGCTCCCCACCCCCATAAGAAAAATCAAAAAAAAATTATAATCAATATAGAAAGGGGAGAAACATGGCAAATTATTGTATGTCCTGTATCAGTATGATGAACGCATGTGGGGCACGCGGACTTTTTTGGTCATATTTTTCGGGCAAGTCTTTCCATCCCCCCCCCCCCCCTTAATCAACTTGGGCTCCTACGCCTATGATACTAATGCTGGAACTTAAAAATCTGGATATGAGTAATATTTTTGCTTTGAACATGAAGAATGCAGGTAAAAAATTGTTTTTGATGTTGTTTGAAGAGTATGCATTGCAGGTTATGCTTACTTTGGAATCAGATCATGCCCACACGCTGTACTAGCGTTTAGAATGCAGTGATCGACTCATGACACTGATTGACTCATGATTGCCTACTATACCAAAATACACGAACGAAACGAAACGAAATGTTTTTGCATGAGTGTCAACAGCTGCTCAAAAGTGTGTGTGTGTGTGTGTGGGTGGGGGACATAACCTTGACCAGAACTGCTTCAAGGGCGAATCGCGAAGCCCTAGGCTAGAAGAGAAGTATTCTGGGCTCAATTAAAGGCCCTGCAAAAACTTGGGGCGGATGATCTCTGGTGTTATCGGACGCATTTTCTGAAGATTTTAATCGATTAGGCTAAATGATGACTGTTTCCAACATTTTTTTAATTTAGTTTCATTTAATCAGCAGTGCTTATTGCAAGCTATGTGATCTGACATTTTCCTTCTATGTTCATCAGGGTTCTTGAAAAAAGTGTGGGGTATAGGCTAATCCCTCCACTTTCAAAAGTGTGGGGGGACCTGTCCCCCCCCCACCCACCCCACCTGTTGACGCTCATGCAGTTTATAGACTTGACTGTCAAATGTTAGGAGTGGATTCGGTATTAAAGACTTGCAATACATGACGGGAATGTGGCTGTACCAACTACCAAGATCGATTCCGCAAGTAATTTCGCATAGGCTATAGGCGTAGGCAAGATACACACTCTTCGGGCTAATGTATTCTTTTCTTTCCTCATTAAATCTCTTTACCCCTAAGTTGATGTCGCAACCCACGATTTTAACGTGAAACTTGCGTGTGCTAACTCAAACTTTACAGACAATATCTGTCGTTAAAACAGCAAAAGTTCAACCCTTACCGGCATGCATTGTAATGGGGCTGCCCAGCCGAGTAAAAATTAACAGAGGGCGCTCTCATATGGTTCCTACCAGTTGCGCGAAACGTAAGCGCGACCGTGAAGTTTGTTAACAAAACTTCATCGCTCATTACGTCTAGGCCTACGTACTCGCTCATAAGTTAAGTTGCTTTTGAAGCTGAATATTAAAGAGCTCCTATGTTTTCGTACCCGCAAAGCATTGTTCCTGGGCAGTACCCAAAGGTAAACACAAGAATTATCAGGAGTGTTAACATATATACCCAGAAGAATAGAAGACTACATCCCTAATATGGACCTATCAGTACCGGCCTAGTAGCCAACTCACTGCAGCCCGAGTCAAAGATAGGTCGCTCGGCTATAGCCCGGTAGTTGTACTAAGAAGCATCATTCCTCAATAAATTCCACTTACATGGAACACTTTTCTCTTCTTCCAGGCTTTCCACATAAGTACTTTTGAATATGAACGCACAGTGACTGGTTTGAAGTT
>JAIZAY010001381.1:0-15531 GCA_029531755.1 Holothuria leucospilota | reverse complement strand
ATGGATAGTTTTCCGTGTCTAAAAAACACCTACTGAGGAGTGGGAAAAGTTACAGTGAGCTAGAATTTAATAAACGGGCAAAACGGGTTTCAGCAAAGTGTAATAAACGCTTTTGCCAAAATCGTTTCGAGGAGGCCCACTACCCGACTGACCACAACAACATCGCTTTCAATTTTACTTTTTATTAAAGTATGTGGCACGCTTGTCCCGTTGCAAACGAGAATGAACCATCTGCTCCTCAAAGTGTGACCCATGGTAAGCGCAGGCCAAAGAAGGTCCCAATTTAGTTCCGCCCATAGCTATCGCCTTTAATTTGGAGACCATTGAAAACGAAAGCAGTTTTGTGTGAGGACCAGTTCTGTCACGGGCAGGGGGGGAAGGAAAGGTGGTGATAAGGATGTAGGGTCATGGTGTTGATCCACGAAAAGCTTAGGCTGCACATAAAGCAGCGTTGATGGGGGATTTCTCGAAGTGTAGAGGCTTGTGACAATCCATTGTGAATAAAGTACCGTTCCACTGGGATTCTCGAAACTTCAAATTTGGAATTAACCTCAAGGAACTGAGGAGTTATCCTCCGGAATCATAACGAAGGTAGGAGGTTGAAACACATTTGGTGATTAACCAGTACAGTCGTGAAGCGTACACTTGTGATACATCAGAACCGTGGGGCAGCTGTGGGAAGACACAATGGGACGAACCAGGGGTATTGGCCCTTGTGAAAATTTTTCTTTCGGGGCAGTAGATAGAAATGTTGGAGATTTGTGGACAAGCGGTGCAGAAGGGCTATTAGTCCGATTTATGGAAGCATGTTTTGGAATTACAAGGGTAGACCTACAAAGGTTTAAATCTTGACATAAGGTGTTGGATTTGCAGAACGTGGGTGTCACCATTGGAAAGTTCGGTGCTTATGCTGTTTGAGTCTGAGAGTTGTTTCTCTAGCTTCAGAAAACATAACAGATTCTCGACACCAAACCAACAGCTGGCGGCACCCGCCGCAGTTGGTCCGCAGGCTTAATAATCTAAATAATTGTACTTGCTTGAGGGACACAAGGGCCTATCTGCTCGTCCAAGTAGCAAAGGCTACGAAAGGGGAGTGTTAAGAACCATTTGGGATGGGGAGGGAGACGCTACTTCTAAAATTGGTATATCAATCGGACTCAATTACACTGTCCCAGGATCAATGCATACCAGGGTTTAGGAGTCCACTGGCACGATCTGGCCTTTTGGAACTACGAATGAACTGAAAACGTCCTCCGAGACAAAGTCGTTGCCTCCTCTGGTTCATCGGAATTCTCCAAAAGTAAGCGGCAACACGGCGGAGCCCCCTGCATAAATCGGTAGAATCACTGTACTTCTGCATGGATAGAAAACTCAATCGTGGAAGGGGGTTTCAGGCGTCGTGGACACAATCCAAAAGCCTTTGGAAAGGACTGTATAACGTTCGGTGCAGGCTGGAGGGACCATATTTCATGTCAGAGGTGGTATGGTTACCGCACACTAATCTAAGATGATTAGGAGTTAGGGTCACTTGGTCAGGGGAACTAAGGTGTTGAAAATGGCCCTGTGCGCATTTTGGGGTAACAAGGAAGCTAAGGTCGATTAAGATGATTTGATTTCTCTGTAAAACAAGTTGTACAAAAATTTTGACGTGTCTTATAGACCGTGATGGATGAGATAATGTACATTCGCTAGTCGTTAGTGGGCAGGTGAATTAGAAAGTAGATAAAGGGGGGTACGTGTTTGTTCATATCATGGTCCGGTCAAGTGAAGGCCTTTTTCCTAACTCATGGGTCCCGCTAATAGGCAGAACGCGATTCAAGCCAAACGAAACACTTCGAGTATGGTTGCTACGGTCCTTTGAACGGGGTCTGAGTAGTTCTGGACGTGACACCACAAACCTTGAGTTGTGAATAGCCTCTTCGGGAGACCTTCCTAACGTATAGGCACGTATTCCCACACGAAGTGTATGTGTGCTGACAAACCTAGTTTTACTGAAGGTTGGCCCATAGCAAGAGACAAGTATGGTTGGGAAAATGTTTTGCTGGGATAGCGAGCAATTTCCTGTATTAAAACGTACTACGAAGCCTTGAAACAAACCGTTTTCCAAAGCAATGGCATGTACCAATAATAGTGTCTAAAAGGTCTTGAAATGCGCAGTAAAAGAAAGTCAAAGACTCTCTGAATAAAATTAATGACGAAAGAAACTGTATTCAAGCAAGGCGTTATTGACCAACACTAGTCTTAAAAGGTCTATGAAATTCGCCCCCCCAGTAAAAAGAGTAAGTCAAAAAGACTTGAATAAAATAAGGTGTATATATGGTATTCTAGAGTGGCTGAATAAGAAGCTATGGATTAAACTAACGATGACCAGGGCGAGCTGCACACACAAAAGATAAAAAGACTAATCTGCGTCGAGAAGCCGTAGGCTACGTTTTATTCAGTCCTTTCATCAGCTCGAATGAAGCAGATAAAATGTCTACCTATTTAAAGAATGTCTATAAAGACTTGCAAATACTAAACAAAGAATAAAAGCAGCCAGCAACAAACTTAGGCTGACAGTACAAGAAATTAAAGCTTAAAATCAGTTGGGGGTGGTATGAATAGGCTAAGAGGATGAGAGGAAGGAGACAGAAAAAAAACAGATTCCTGTCATTATTTCAACCAGCTGTAAACATCGCTGCACTGAAGTTATAAGATAATCCCTCAAATAATATGATGTTAAACAACCAACTGTAGCTATAAAAGAGCCTGGAAGGTGCATTGGACAAAAGCACATTACGCCATAGAAAACCACCAAAATGAGTTAGATAGAAAGTTACCCTGAAAACATTGTTACCGTGTAGGTAAAGCCTGACTCTCTTAGAAGAGTTAAATTCCTTCCTTTTGTTTTAGGCGTAGGGGAAATAGTGTGTCACAATTGGGCAAGCCAAAATTTCTCTTTTGTGGGGGAAAGATACTGTAGTCAGTATGTTAGAACCTTTGCTGTAAGTCTGCTCTATAATAATGAACTTAATATCCGGACAGTTTGATGAGAAGAATTGTAATGGCATGCTAATTTTCGCATCTTTCTCAATTATATCAGGAGGTCGCGATTTGTGATTTCTAAATCTTACTTTTGAATTCTTTTGAAGTTAGACCCAACATTGACTGCAAAATTACACTTAGAACACAGTTGCTACCGTAAATGAATACAAGGCACTTGTTACAGGAAACATAACTTTTAATTTAGGATCGGGGGGAGGGAGGGATCACTGGGAGAAAAAAGGAAAAAGGGAGAAACAAGAATACCACACACAAAACAACCCCACTGACTCGTCCTAAAGAGGGAAGGAAAAGAGAGACAAGAACACCCTAAAACGGGTGCTCGTAGCTCGAAGTTTATTAGTAGTGGGCAGCAGCTACAAATAGCTGGAAAGCTCTGACAAATTAAAGTGTTAGCTACAGAGCTAGTGCACACTTCGTCCCCTTACATTTGAAACAAACCTACAGTGTCCCCTGTGCATGGGTACGATAAGGATATTGTCGACTTACTTAATAAAATCCTTAAGGGAACTCACATTTTTGTGTAAACCAGTGAAGCATTTGAATTCTTCTGGGAAAAGATTTGTCATAGAAAGCGAGGGCGAACTATGAAGGATGTGTCATGTGTTTGTCGAAATGCACAGATTATGGGCCACCTGGGTAACCCTAGCATTTGAAATCCAGGACTAGTGGGGTAGTTGCTGATTATAACCTGTGCATCTTTTTGGACAGGAGTTAATGTCAACCTACAACAAACATCTTCCTAAGTCAACCTAAACATCCATAAAGCTTCATAACCCCCCGCTCAAATCTAAAGGGCAAGATCTAGCTAAATTTGTTTAAGCTTTTTTCGACATTGCGTCTTCCTAATAAGTTGGGGGTCATATCCTCTGAGCTCTATAAATGTATGCTTAACAACTCAATAAGATCTACGTATGGCCATAAAACTCAGGGTAAGAACAAAATACGTTGCTAGCCTTAAGGTACTCTACTGTAAGGGTTACCGCACTTCTCACCTGATGGCTTAGGGTGAGAACATAGATGAGGTAAAATTAAACTATTAACCTGACCATCAGTTGGCTTAGAGGACACATCAGTTGAAATGATTCCATTATTCAAAATAAACATAACATCCAGAAATTCAAGCCTAGAGTAAGTCTTTAAAAGAACTTTAGTTTCCTAAGCATTTGAATAAGGGGTTGTTAGTGAAAGAATGGGTTGCCACAAGTGTGGAAGGACTCGACATGACCTTTGTTTAAACTGTTTAGATGACAGTAAACATTTCACTAGCATGGGCACAGGCAGAAGATACCAAATCGTTGATGATCTTTCTTGTACTACTCATAGCCTAGATTTCGTAATCATAGGTCTGATCTCACCCACAACAAAGGAAGATGTGAATTAGGTGTGCATTTTAATTCTAATTCACATATGTTCAACAATATTCGTTTCATTCTCGTAACAACAATTCATTACTGCACTCAATCAATGTGGGACATAAGTTTTAACTAAAAGAAGAAGCTATATCGGGATGGCTCAGCTATGTACTGTCCGATCCCTTCGGTCTGCTCTGTAAATAGAAAGGAATTCTAAATTCACACAAGAGGGTCATGTAGCTTTAAAACTACAATGCTCTCACCGCTTCTCTCCTTTCGGGCCTAAACTGTGTTAATCCTTTTTAACAACGCCGTTTTTATAAAGAAGGTTGTCTTGCCTCTTTTTATTTCTGGCCAGTCGGCTTTTTATTATCTTTTGTATTATTTACGTGGTTCTAACACGTTTTAGCCGTTGTTTATTTTTTAAGCTCTGTGGAAATTTGTCCGCCTTTATTCACTTTTGAGGATTCATTAACTTTTATCTACTGCGAAGCGCTCAGGCATTTTTGGAAGCCTTTTTCAACTTGACTCAAGTCGTGAAGTTTGCCTCGTGTTTAACAGTTTGTATGCTTGGACATTTGTATCAGTTTGGCGTGAAGATAAAGGTTTGATTAGAAACCCTTAAAGCTCCACGCCCGAGTGCTTTCGCGTCCATCTTTTTTAGCTTGTTAGATTGACTTTCACACCATTTACTTTATTGTCATTTATTATTATATTATTCTTAACTTTGGCTATGTGATTATATATTCTTATTATATATATATATATATATATATGTGTGTGTGTTTGAGTGTATGTGTATTTGTGACACTTTGCTCGTTTAACAACGAATAATCTCCAAGAAGTGTCGAAAACTCGGAACCGGTTCTCAAAACTTGTGTACATATGATTGGCTCTCATAACTAATATGTTAGTGAGTGCTGAAAGAAACCCCTTATCATTTTTGCTGGGGTCAAAGGTTAATTTGCTGGGTTTCACGCGGGGGTCAAACCATGAAAACTTTGTTAACGAACGAGTATCTTCAAGTTAGGAAGCTTGGGATAAACAATTTCGATTAGGTTTGCTTTAGTATGTAGATTTTTTTAATGGGTAAGGGATAAAGAACCCTATTGTTTCTGGTGGGACGTATCAAAGTTCATGTTGGGGTCACCGTTGGGTGCAAACCTTGAAACATCTTGTGCATAACTAAGATATCGTCAGAGGTTACGAATTAGCTTGGATAGATTTCAAACTTTAGTGTGTAGATGCATTTGTTATCGTGTGAGTGGGACAAAAAACGAATTAACCGTAATCATTTTTGTGGTGCGAGGTCAATAAAGTCATCAGGGTTCAACTGGGGGATGTTCAAGGAGGGCACTATGAAAAATCGGGGTTTAACACTGATACCACCAGGTAGGGAAACAAAAGCTCACTGAGATATATTTCACATGTAGATGCGTTATGGGTGGCGAAGATACAATTGTTTGTGAATCTGTTTTGTGGTGGAGGCTCGAAGGTCATGGCTGTGATCACCCGGAGGGAGGTGACGTCAAAAACACTCAAAACCGTATGTAAAAATCGACGTTAGTTCACATTCATGCAGAAGGCTTGGAGGTGTGAGTATGTTCTATACTTGTGTGATGGTGGATGCGTTTATGGCGAAGAGGTATAAAGACTGCGTATGCTATTATTTATAGTAACCCGAAGCCCCCTATTTATTTTTGGTTGAGGTCAAAGGTCAATAATGAGAGAAGGGTCGCCTTGGGGGTCAAAAAAAAAAAAAACACTGGAAAAGACCTTGTTTAACACAGGTATCTCCAGGTAGGAAGTTCTGGATAGATTTTGTCAAGTACGTCTTAATATGGCTGATAAAATTGCGGGTTAGTGACGCTGATGCTGTGGCGGAAAATGCAGAAATGCAAAATTTTCTCCCCAAGAACACTCCCACCAAGAATCAAATATGATCCTAAATACTGTATTTGTATTCCAATATGTATTAGTGATAGCATTGTGGACACTAGTGATCCGCATAGATCGAAAGGCATATTTGGGACCAATTCTCATTGGCGATTACATTTGGTCACATACGAACAGCGGTATATTCATCCACAACCTCATTGCATTTTTTGCTCTCACATTCTGGTTAAGGATTATTTTCCTTATTATAGCACTATGTTTTGTACATCTGGCGTACCAATGGTGGCGGGGGACCATTTTGCTTTTTCCGGCTCATACTGTGATTTGTCTATGAATTCTAAAAAAAAATGAACATATATAGTTATGAATATATTTGGCATCAACTTGTATGGGCCAGAATATAAACAACGCAAAACCTGTCACACAAATATATTTTTTCTCAAGGATTATTTTCCCTACATTTTTTTGTCGATTCCTTGCCGTAGCAAGTCAGGCAAGGATATCCTTATATGTGATACGGATGAATGTCGTGTGCGTGTGTATCATGTGACGTGTGTTGTATTGTGCTGGTTGGTTTGTTTGTTGGACGCATGTATTGTAATCGCCTGATCATCTCAAGATTGTATTGAACCGTGGGGCAACACTTATTCATAAAATTTTGTACATATAGATAATGTCATGTTGAGAGAAGCGGAACCCTATCCATTTTTGGTAAGAGGTCGATGGTCAGATACTGAGGTCACCATAGGTTAAACATGCGAAATCCTCAGTAAATGGCTTGTAATCTGTGCCCGTGTTATCTCGAGATAGGGGGATGTGTGACCGACCACCTTTCATATTATGGGGTTATAATAAGATTTGTCATGTTAAGCATTGAGAGAAAAAACCTATTGTGTTTTTGGGGGAGCGAAGGTTCAGAAGGTCATATTGGCAGCTGATGCGTTCACACTGTGGACGGTAAAAAGCCGAAAAAGACTCGTATAATCGCGGATAATCATTTAAGATAAGGAATGACGGACACACATTTTTCATACTTTTTGATATATATGGGTTTTTTGTATCTTGAGACAGATAAGAATACCTTTTGTTTTTGGTGGAGGTCAAAGGGCCTTCATTTTGAGGGTCACCAGGAGCGTACAAAGACCGAAAAAACCTTGTATAAGATCGTCTGAATAGTCATGTGAGAATAGGGAGTGAACAGACACCTTTCATATTTGGCATGGGTAGATTTTTCGTAGTGTTAAGAGAGACAGAGGCCTATTTTATTTTTGGTTGAAAGGTCCACGAGGGCCTTTGAGGTCACGCGGGGGGGGAACGGTAAAAAAAAGCCGAAAGAAAGCTCGTGATAATCGCCACTATCTCAATGCATTGGAAATGAACGGACACTTTTTCATAGTGAATATATAGGTGTTTGTTCATCTTGTAGAGATAAGAAATACCTGGGGCGGGTTTGTTTTTGGTATGGAGGCTTAAAGGTACTTTGCGTGTTCGAGGTCCCACAGAGGTCAAAGACACCCGAATCAAACCTTCGAAATCCACGATATTTCAAGATACAGGAGTGTGACCTGTTATGGATTTGTCGTGTTTGACAGATGGAATGGAACCCTATTGTTTTTTTGCTGTAGAGTTAAATAGCGGTCATCTGAGGGTCACCGAGAGGTGCAAAAACCAAAAATCTTGTGGCAATGCGCGCATTGTATCATCGAGACTTAGGATATGATCAGACACTTTGTCATATTCTTCAGGTATATACAGGATTTTGTCATGTTGAGAGAAGAAAAAATCCTATTGTCTTTGATTGGAGGTTCAAAGATCATTTGAGGTCACTATAGGTCAAAGACCGAAAATACCTTAGATATAACCGCCAGTATTGTCCAAGATGGGAATGGCCTTTATAGATTTGTCCATGTTGAGAAGAAGAATTCAACTATTTTTTTTGGTAGAGGTCAAAGTGTCATCTGAGGTCACCAGAGGTCCCACACTGCGACAAAACCTGTGGTGCAAACGACTTGTAAACGCCAATATCTCCAGTTACGGCAATGACAGATCACTTGTTTCTTATTTTGGTACATTAGATTTGTCATGTTTTGACAGGAAGAAAACCTTTTGTTTTTGGTGTATGGTCAAAGGGTCCATTTGAGGTCACTGGAGGTAAAAAGCGTTGAAAAACTGCATACATCACTTGATATCTACCAAGATAGGAATGACCGACACTTTTCATATTTGTGGCTATATAGATTTGTCATGATGTAAGGTAAAGAACCCTATTGTTTCTAGTGGAGGTCTAAAGGTCATCGTTGGGTTACCAAAAGGTCCAAAAAGAGCAAAAATTTCCGCAAGAATTCACAAGATTGTAATCTGGCATCACTAGGGTGTCAAAAGCATACATGTTCCTAAGAATTCCCAAGCATTGTTATACTGGGGTCACCAGAGGTCAAAAAGCAAAATTTCCCAAAAATTCCCAAGAATCATGTGAGTATGGGGTCATCCAGAAGGTCAAAAAGTGAAATTTCCCCTACAGAGATTCCCAGATAGTCATCAGAGGAATTCACCAGAGGTCAATTACAGTCATAAATATCCCAAGTGATTCCTAAGATCGTCATCTTAGCGGTTCACCAGAGGTGCAAAAAGTGCAAATTTTCGCAAGAATTTTCAAAGCATCCAAGATTCCATTGGAGTGTTGAAAGTCCTTTGCAAGACAGTCATGCATGCAGTATTTTGCGTTTCTTTGTAATATTTGGTCGGCTGGTTACACAAAAGAGTCATGTGAGGGTCAGCATGAGGTTACAAAGTTGTTAAAAAACATAAAAGTGATGTAGTCAAGACAAGATTAAATTTGAGGGATAAACCTTAGTGCAAACAAACGCATCCCGCATTCGGCAAGTGATATCCCACTAAGCCTTCGGGTGCTTTCTGGTTATAAGTCCTATTTGAAATTTTAAAACACTAGCGGCCAATTTTGCATATTTTGCCGTCGTCTTGGTTGACCAGGATCCTGCAAAAAACTTGTTCGCAAAGAAAAAATTTTTTCAGAATAGTTTTTAATGCATGAATATGGGCACGAGGCTTAGGGTATACCTTATTGGTTTGTAAAAGTATTTTTACATGAATGATTGTTTCCTATTTGGTTATAATACTATTGACAATAATTATTGCATTGGCGACCATTTTGCTTTTATACTACGCCATATTCTTCGTTGACCTGAATTCCAACAAGAAAAATCTGTTTGAAAAATAACTTTGGATTAGATAGTTGTCTGTCATAAAAGCTGGCCAGGATCTTTAATCCGAGGCAGACTGTTTCAAAACGTATTTTTGAATGAACCTGATTTCTCATTGAGTATTAGGTGCTATACATTCTTATCGTTGGTTATTGGGCCACCGATTTTGTTTTTAGCTAATTGTAAAACAAATTGCCCAAACACTGCGCAGAGTTCACCCACCATACCTAGACGATTTTGTAGTGCATCTTCGCAGAGCGTCCATGACAATCAATATTAACCTTTAAAAAAAACTATGTCCGAAATTAAGCTAAGGTTGCGGGTGGAAAAGGCCCCGTTTGGCAACTGGGGGCATACAGAGGAGGGGTTGTAAGTTAAAAACATGTAAGCCTATATTAACTGAATAAAAGTCACAAGGACACAGGGAAGAGGAATGCGAGGGGTATGAAGGATACAGATAACTATATTATTTGAAATGGTATTTACAAAACAGGCAGTGTTTGTTTTTTTACACTATGAATATTATAAAATGTTTTAAAGACATCCCTTCAACAATATATCTCAAGATGGGTAACGTACTCGTTTCGACATATTTGAATAGTTATTTTGTCATAGGGAGTTAAAGGCCGATTTTGGGTCATCAAATCTGACTAGACGAAACTTTCTCTGGGCATTTATATATGATCAACAGCACATTATTAAACTGAATGCATTTTTTCATTCTGGTTGCTTTAGATATCAGTTCTATTGGAAAACCATCGTCTTAGGAAGGGAAAATAGCTTTTGTTTGAAGACTAAGGGCTGATGATTGTGGCTTGACAACCTCGTGCTGATGGCTGTAAGATGTGCTGAAAGACGTTGTTCGAATGTCACAGCCAATAATCGCGTAATTCATTGGAAAAGCGAGCGTAAGGAATCGCTTGAATTCAGTGAGAGTGTGGGAACATCCCTTCCCATCCATGAACAGTGGCGCCGACGGGGGGGGGGGGGGCTTGGGGGGCACGTTCCCCGCCAATCGATTTATGAAAATTTCCTAACATTTTTTTAAACTGCAAGGCCAAAAGGCTCTTTAAGCCCAAAGATTCTCTGTAGGAGGGGTGGGTTTGAGGTGTATTTTCGACTGAGTTGTGATGGATCGTATTTTAAATCAATTTCTTTTTCAAGTCGTTTCTGTGAACTTTCCATATTTTCATACGATCCTGCAAAAGTATCAAAATTTCCCTCCGCTTCAGACTCTCCCAGTAACACATCATTGCTGTGCTTATTATAAATACCGTCTCAGATTTATTCGCACGGGCACTATTCATTGGTGAGGGCTTTTTGGCCGATTGTTCGTGTCCGTACTGGGGAGTGGTTACAAAGGAACACAGCATTGCAAGAATGCGAAACGGAAATTCAAGAGAAGACATATATTATGAAATTTGAAAGCTTTTACGAATTTCCATTTAAAAGCCTCGTCGTCTAATTGGCAGATTAATTTTTATCGAGGAACTGAGTTTCCCGTTGCATAGTCTGCATGGGATTTTTTGTCATGGAGCTTTCTAATGCAAAGTTTCAGCGCGCTTCGCGCGCATTCGTCACGGTTCGCACTCCGCATCTCAAGACCAAGGTACATCTTCAACCTGTGTGGGGACCACACATCAAGGGAAGATTCTAGAGCAATAATATATCACGAGTAGTCGCGTGATGTGAAAGATTGGAAGTATGCTATATGTCGTTATAAATTTTTGTAGACGTGTGCCGTGCCACGGCCAAAATATGACCAATTAATGACAATTTCTAAGGATGTAAATATTGTCGTTCAAACATTTGCCAAAGGTGGAACCATTTTGCATCTTAGTCAACAATCATAAACAAATGTTTCTCAAGGCGAGGAGTTGCCACCCCTCCAATTAGACAACACACCCTTCCCTTATACCCTGAACCAAAAGTAAAATTCACTGAATTAGGCTATGAGAATCTTTCACTCAATGTTCTGTTCGAAAAAATTTCGCCAGGTATAGCACCATTTTTGTGCACCTGAGGCCACCTTAAACGAATAAAATGTTGTCAAAGTAGAGGGAAGCACCGCTCTTTTGACCCATCCCCAGGACAGACTCTAACGAGCGAATTAAGGAAGTATCCGTTGCGAGTGTATCCATTTCAGGTACACATATGCACAATTTACACTGACGTGGGCACATCTGGGGGATTACAACAATTGCTGTGTCCCCCAATCACCAACTCGTGGCGGCGTCACTGTCCATGAACCGTGGTTTGTCTGCTTTCCACCATCGGTTATTGACCTTTCGTAGCAGAGCAGAGATTCGTGTGAGAAAGGAGGGGGACATAAGGCCCTTGGAAAAATATTGCTGCGTAAAAATTTGAACCTGAAAGCCAACGGCAGCATCTGTAAAATATGAGTGGGGAGGCTTCATATCCCCCACCCCGGGATTTATGCATATGCGGAACGTTGCAGGCGGTATACACAGACTTAGCACTGCAGGGGCAAATTTGTGATGCAGAGTGCGATTTTCTGCAGACCATGGCGGTTGTACGCCACAATTATTTCGCCTTACTGAAAGCCCACGACTGGACGGTAACCGCAGAGGCACACTAGTGCATTTGTGAGGTTGTATGGGAGTAGAAATCTACGACATTAAAGAAAACAAAATTTTCTACTATACTGACGACTCGGAGCATGCTTATTTTTTAGGTGCTTGGAAACGGACACGAACAGAAAACAAATCCAAAACCCAAACAGACCAGAATGTTTTTACGAGCCCACAACGAACACGGTCAGCAGACCACAAATCACCGACAACCGAAGTAACAGATTATGTAACAGCAAACTGCTCCGAAGAGCTACGACCCCAAAGGGACACAAGGGTATATGAGCCATATTTGATCAAAATGCACAATATAAGCATTTTTACAGTTGGCGGGCGCCACACGAAATTAAATCAAAACCTCCCCTCCGAGACCGAACGAGCCTGGTGATAAATACGACCTCTCTCGTCGGGAATCTGAACTGAACTGCATGGTTGAAGCAGAACTGTAGTGACTCTCGTGTTACGGATTGCGATCTGCAATCAAGTCCGTAGACAGGCGAGGGCACTAGGGGCCGTGCAACCCCCGTGCGCAGTAGCAGAGCTAGGGAATTCGGTCAGAGGGGGCGAGAATGGCCTGTAACGGCGATTTGAAGTAGGAAGATAGTATAAAGGCGGCCATTATAATTCACTTAATGTTCATGTTTCTGTCAGGTCTAAATTCAAGATTTTATGTAGACTAACGGACCAACTTTGTGAGGATAAAGATAAAATCTGCTAGAGCCAAAGGCAAGAAACCTTAAAGTGGGAACAAACTTTTGGAAATTAATTACTGTTAGATGTACATTTTTGGCACCTGAAAATCAAGATAAGAACACAAAGAACATTAAATCGTATGTCAGTATGCATATCATTATGTGACAGCTTTGCAATAGCCAGTAATTAAGTACATTGTAGGAAATGGCCGAGACGGTAGGTCTGCCTGGCCCTCTATAGAGTATCTTCTTCATGAAACACGAAAGTAAACTTTATGAGATGTGATTTTCTGCCATTGGAGGATCACTAAAGTACGAAAAGAAGCATTCTCATGGCATTATCATGCCAGTGTAAGATGACCACTCTGCATTTACGAAGTAAATAGCGAGCCGGTTATTATGCCAATGTACCCTTGAAAATGGTCACCTGAAGGAAAGTACTAAAAAAGAAAGCTGCCCATCAGGAATGAGTCCAGTATTCTAAAGCCATTCCCACTAGGACAACAGTTTTATTTCATTTAACCAGAGGGTTCTTCTCAAATGATTAGGGACACAGTTTGTGGGAGCTATTTTAGGATCTGTATAAATTAGTTTTATTCTTCCTGTTGACGATTATCCCCGACGGGAACAGGGCTATTTTCGCAAACAATCATTAATTTGCGCCCTCCTCAACGTCTTTCATGGGACTGAGAGGGTGAATTCAAGGTCACTCCGTGTATTTTGTAAGCTTATTATCACGCCCGGTTTGGAACAAAGCAAAACTCCACCATACATTATAGCGTGATGACAAGTTTGGGTTAAACCTACCCCCTAGATCACAGAAGATGACCCTTCTCATCAGAATATAGTACTGCAGATAGTACAGATAATGGCCGAGGCTTGGGCATTTTGTTATCTGGACCTAAAAACAACACCTTTAAATCATGTCATGTGGAAGCAATGCCAATAATGGTATGGACGCTCCGCCACTAGTACTGCCCGTGCGGACCACTCTTCCCCCTATATGGAAAATCGATCGAAAATAAAACTTTAATACCCGTTAGCGGTGGTCCCGGTATGGCACCAGGCTATTTTTTGACCAAAAATGATCCCACAAGGCTTTTAATAATGAACGTATTTTGTTTTCTGTAACACTTTTTTCCAAAATTACAAAACTTTTCGCTCTCTACGAGCGCTTTTTCCTTCAGTTACATATACATTTAATACCCGTTTCAGATATGTTAGCTTTATCAAAGATAATACAAGCATAGATTCCAAACTCAAAATGGCGCGTTGACTCCCCATGGAGGCCAATATATCGGGGCGGGAGTGCTGTCTGTGTGCACTGCTCAGTCAGTTATTGAAAAACATAACAGGCAAATGAATGTCTTTCAAAAGTATTAATAACTTGGTTATTTCGGAATGTTGTTGACTCGAAGAAGGTACTACGCCTCGATAAATTCCACATTGAACAAGCATAACTTCTTTCTTGCACGCGGCATTCCCGTATTTAAAACTTGACAATGAACGCACAATGACTGGTTTTGCAAGTTCATGTGACATTCTCTTGTCAGTTTCACATATTGTATATCTTCAATTGACACACATTTTGTATTGCGCGTTCAATTACTTACGACGCTCACGAACGGGAGGAGCACGTTTGTTTTCAGAGACTTGCAGAAACTGTGCAGAGTAATTCCGGAAAATACACAGAGTGAAATGAATTCTGCCCGAATGAGAATGCGTTGTGAAAGTGGCACCCGCGCTAACCTCTCTTGAGAAGTGAAGTTTTCTGTAACGCGTTTCTTATTTTGGTTGTACGCAAATTGTGGAATAGACAAGACGCGCAATGTCAAATTACCACATTCCGCCCCGATTATATGCGTCTCCCATGAGGAGTCCACTGACACGTAACAGTTGTAGGTATAGAGTGAGATTTGGAATGCCAAAGATATTACAAGCATAGATATCCAAACTCCAGAAATGGGGGCGTTTGACTCCCCGATGGAGCCCAATATATCGGGGCGGAAGTGCTGATCACTGGGGGGGCTCAGGTCACTGTTTCGAATAAACAAACAGGCAAAATGAATGTCTTACAAAAGTATTAATACTTGTGTATTTCTGGAATGTTGTGGCACATGAAGAAGTACTAGCGCCTCAATAAATTTTCAACTTGGAACAAGGATAAATTATTTCTTCAGCGCGGCATTCCACGTATTTAGCACTTGAACATGAAACGCACAATGACTGGTTTTGGCAAGTTCATGAACATTCATTGGCCAGTTTTCCATGGTATCCTTCAAGTGGAAACGCCACTTTTATATTGAGCGTTCAATTACTTACGCGCTAACAACGGGAAAGCAACTAGCGCGCTTTTGTTTCCAAGGCGCGCAGAACTGTATGGTGTCAAGTATTCGTGGAAATAATACACAGAGAAAATTTGTATTCTGCTCGTCACATAGAAACGCGGTTGTAAAAAGTGCCAACGCAACGCTAAGCTCTTTTTAAACACTGAAATTTTCTGTATACACTTTCTTATACATTTTGTAACCAGATCGCGTGAAATAGAACGGAGCGCGCTATGTCCAAATGTAACGCTTCCGCCCTGCGAAATATTGCGTCGCCATGATGAGGTACACGAAGCGTAACTGTGGTAGGTATAAAGAGAGTTTGGGATCTATGCTTTATAATTCCTATTTGTTGGAATCTAGTGTAGTCACGCCCCTATCACATAGTTAGTAAATCAAGGCGTCCA